>JBBMJZ010000048.1:10648947-10662048 GCA_037833815.1 Zingiber zerumbet | reverse complement strand
ATTCATCTAATTTGACAAGCAAAAAAATTAAGGTAATATATAAAAAAAAACATGAAAATATATAAAAAGATTTGTTCCCAAATTCATCTAATTTTTTTTTAAACGATTTGGTTCCATATATATTTTCTAGTTAACATAATATCCTTGATTTCTTAAATAATTTTCTTCCTTATATAATAATTTATATATATATCGATTAAAATTTAGGGGTGAACATTCAGTTAATTCAGTTAATTTGATATTAATTTTATATAAATTATTTTTACTGTTATTTTAAATAAATTTAGTTAATTCGGTGTTAACCGAAACCGATTCGGTTAATTTAATTTTAGTAAAAACTTTGATTTAATTCGATTCGAATCTCAACTAAGAAAAGATCGAGAACACTTGTAGAAATTAACAAGAATAGAAGAGGAGCCGACACTAGGTGGTTTGTATATAGCCAACAGGAAGGTGATTAGGGAGCAAATCTTCCTTCGAATTTTGAGAGATTTGATTGTTGGTGATGAAGGAAATAGGTTTCTTTCCTTTTTTTAGTGGTTCAATTGTCAACTTTCCAAGTATTGATTGCATCAACAAAATATGAAATTATTGTTTATATATATATATATATATAAAATTTGGTGAACTAACAACGTCCAATTTGACAAGTAAAAAAATTAAGGTAATATATAAAAAGAAAATATGAAAATATATAAAAAGATTTGTTCCCAAATTCATCTCATTTTTTATTTTAAAACGATTTGGTTCCATATACATTTTCTAGTTACCGTAATGCGTAAGCATTTGTTAATTCGATTAATTTGATATTAATTTTATATAAATTTTTTTATTGTTATTTTAAACAAATTTAATTAATTCGGTGTTAACCGAAACTGATTCGGTTAATTTAATTTTAGTAAAACTTTAATTTGATTCGGTTAATCAATACTAAATCGGTTTGCGATTAATTCGGTTAATTTATTGATTGAATTAATGGAATGTTCACCCTAGATTAAAACCATTTTAGCATAGAAAAAATCAATATATTTATTTGTTTCTATAAATGAAAATTAACAATGCAAATAGTTGAATTATATTTAGTCAAATAATCAACAAATAATCCACGAGAAACTTATATAAAACTAATAGGAAACAGTGATTTTCCGAGAATACTTAGAGAAAAAGACCTTGGTCTTTATTTCGACAGATGAGATCGTCTGTTTAAAAAAAAAAATTAACAAAATTTTCTATTTAAAAAAAATTTCTTGTTAAAAAAATTTCCTATTTAACAAAATTTTCTATTTAACAAAATTTTTTTGTTAAAAAATTTTTCTGATTTGTAATTTACGGATTAGAGGATGATTCACTGATTATGATTGATGGATTATGATAGATCCCATCTATTTAAGTGATGAGGTCCATCAAAATAAATCAATCTACAAGATGGACCATCCTCTAGTCCGTAAAATTTAAGTGGATTGATAAGCTCAGTAATATTCACCAAAGAGAACTAATACAACAATTTTCTTAGTTATATGGTGTGGTTCATTAGAGTATCTCCCTGTTCCAAACAGTGGTACATCTAATATATCGAGTATTAAAAATATAATATTTCGGTATCTTGAATAATTTGAAAACATCTAAAGTAGTTAATAATGGACATGATTTTTCTTTTTTACTTTTTTTTAAAAAAAACAAATACTCAAAGAACATAAAAAAGGAAAATTGTGAAAAAAAAAACTTGCATAAATTTGTCTATGACAACTTGAAGAGATTTTACTACGCAGTATTTTTTTTTTATTTCTTTGAACTAGGCGTTCAAGTTTCAATTATTCAATATGTATGCTATAATGCTACTAATAAGTTTTAGTGTATTACATAATACGTAATAAAAATAAAAAAAATATTTGATCAATGTTATTGTATTGTTTGAAAAAATCATCCAGAAATTTGTTTTTCTTTAATTATTTATTGGTATTAAATATTTCCATCGCTGAGTGAGAAGAGATCGGCGACTCCATTAGAGAAAGTGTTGTTACAGACGAGTTCACAGGGTTCATTTGGTGGCGCCATTAACTGCAAAATTTTCAGACAGGGTAAGCAAGTTGCAGAGCAAAAAAAATTAGAAGTTTGAATTCACAGGGTTCACTCGTAGAAATTAACAAGACAGAAATCGAAGAGGAGATGAGGAATTACTGGCACCAGGTGGTTTGTATATAGCCAACAGGAAGGTGATTAGGAAACAAATCACCTTAAATTGGCAACTTTCACCTCCAATTTGACAAGTAAAAAAATTAAGGTAATATATAAAAAGAAAACATATATATATATTTTTAAAACGATTTGGTTCCATATATATTTTCTAGTTACCATAGTATCTTGATTTCTGAAAAAAAATTCTTCCTAATGTAATAATATTTTTATATATATCAATTAAAGTTTAGGGATATCGGTTAATTCGGTTAATTTATATTCATTTTCTATAATTTTTTTTATTATTATTTTAAACAAATTTAGCTAATTCGTTGGTAACCGAATAACCGATTCGGTTAATTTAATTTTAGTAAAATTTTGATTTAATTCGGTTAGCTAACACTAAATCGGTTTTCGATTAATTCGGTTAATTTATGAACCGAATTAACCGAATGCTCACCCCTAAATTAAATCCATTTTGTCATTAAAAAATAAATAAATTTATTTATTCTATAAATGAAAATTAACAATGTAAATAGTTGAATTATATTTAGTCAAATAATCAAGTATCGATAGCATCAACAAAAGATCAAGATATTACAATTTGGTGAACTAACAACATCCACAAGTAAAAAAATTAAAGTAATATATAAAAAGAAAACATGAAAATATAGGACAAATTTGTTCCCAAATGCATCTAATTTTTTATTTTAAAACCATTTGGTTCTATATATATTTTCTAGTTACCATAGTAGAAAGAATTTTCTTCCTAATATAATAATTTATATATATCGATTAAAATTTAGGGTGAATATGATTAATTCGGTTAATTTGATATTAATTTTGTATAATTTTTTTTTATTGTTATTTTAAACAAATTTAGTTAATTCGGTGTTAACCGAAACCGATTTTGTTAATTTATTTTTAGCAACACTTTGATTTGATTCGGTTACCCAACATTAAATCGGTTTTCGATTAATTCGGTTAATTTATGGACCGAATTAAACCTAATACTCACCCCTGATTAAATCCATTTTGCCATAGAAAAAAAAAATAAATTTATTTATTTCTATAAATGAAAATTAACAATGCAAATAGTTGGATTATATTTAGTAAATAATCAACAAATAATGCACGATAAAGTTATATAAAACTAATCAGAAATAGTGATTTTCCGAGAATACTTGAGAAAAAGGTTTGATCTTTATTTCAGCAAATGGGATCCTCTGGTTCGTAAAAAAAAATCCTAGTTTGTAATTTACGGATTAGAGGATGGTTAACTGATTATGATTGGTGGATTATGATATACGCCATGTATTTAAGTGATGGGTCCATCAAAATATATCAATCCATAAGATTAACCATCTCAGATCCGTAATTACGGATGAGAGGATCTGTGCTCCTATTTAAGTGGATTGATGAGCACAGTAATGTTCATCAAAGAGAACTAATGCCACAATTTTTTTATATGGTGTGGTTCATTAGAGTATCTCCTTTGTTCCAAATAGTGGTGCATTTAATATATCGAGTATTAAAAATATAATATTTTAGTATCTTGAATAATTTGAAAACATCTAAATAGTTAATAATGGACATCATTTTTCTCTTTTCTTTTTTGTTTTTTTAAAAAAATACTCAAAGAACATAAAAAAAAGGAAAATTGTGAAAAAAAAAAAGAAAAGAAAAAACTTGCATAAATTTGTCTATGACAACTTGAAGAGATTTTACTAAGCAGTATTTTTTTTTTTAATTTCTTTGAACTAGGAGTTCAAGTTTCAATTATTCAATATGTATTTTATAATGCTACTAGTAAAAATAATTGTTAGCCAATCAATGTTATTGTATTGTTTGATATGTTATATTATATAAATTAGAATTAATTATTTAGTAAAATTTGTTAGATCCATGTAATAGTGTAATAATGCAAGGGTGACGCTAGAGAATCCCAGCAACAAACTACTGTAACGGGCTTCCTTGTGTAAAAAATTAATTTAATTTAATATTATACTTATCTTAATAAAAAATTAAGAAAATTATATTTTTTAACATCGTCGGGCTAAAATATTTATAGAAGCTAAAGAGAACTATATTTTTTTATATAAAGCAACTAGAGAAAATTAATGATGAGAAAAATTTATAATAATACGTCGTAGCTGAGTCTCGAACTCTAGATCACTGATTGTTTCGCTTGTGAAATTACTAATAAACCTTGGAATTATTTTTAGTGTGAATAGAAAAAAGAACATTAACGTACATTCATTTTAGGCTTCACCAAAGTAAGTTAGTAAAAGAGAGAGATTTTTAATCAAATAGTAAGATATTTCGCAAAGTTATTAAAAATTTTATTTTTTAAAACTCATCATATTTTCTATCCATGGAAAAAAATTTTAAAATTTTATTACCGTTATTGAATTTTATATAAATTATTTATCCAAATACTATTTTTTTCAAAATTATCAAAAGATAGGTATTGAGAATTCATTTTTTTTCTTATTAGACTATTAGAAAATTGCTTATGATTTTTTTTAAGAAAATATTTTTAGCAATTTTGAAAATCAATTTTTTATTTAGAAAATAATCTATTTCTACTTTAAATCAGTTTCACAACTTCGTGAAAATTTTATCATAGCTTTTGGATATTTCTTTGTTACAAAAATTCTCCTAATTTTTTAACAATTAAAAATTCTCAAAATTTTTCTTTCAATAATGTTTATAAATTATATATCAAGATTTTTCAAAACTTAAATTGTTGGATGGGGGGGGATGAATAGCGAACGTTGAAAATCGTTATCGAGTCAAAGTACGCAGTGGAAAATAATAATGTAAACAATGCTAACACACTAAATTTTACTTGGTTCGGAGCCTTCGTCGACTCCTACTCCAAGGTCTGCACATGAGAGTGCTTTCGTTGGGCAATCCACTAATAGTTCACAAAAGAGTTACACAATAAGTACAAGAACTATAAAATAAAGTTACCGACAACAAGGAAAATAAAAACTGAGTCGCGAGTTGTTGGAGAAGCTTCACAATGTCGCAGGAGCGTCTTTGGAGCAACGCGCAAGAAAGCAGTTGCAGAGAGAAGTTGTTGTGTTTGCTCCTGGTGGATCGATGCCTACTATTCCCTCAAACGGGGAATGCGTCACCACCAAGTCACTCTCCTCTAGTGACTTACCTTAACTTACCACTTTGACAAACATTCGGTCAACTCGTTGACCTGTCTGGACTTCATGCTAGCTATTCGGTCAACCGTTGACCAAGCTGGACTTTGTGCCAGATAACTGGTCAGCCCGTTGACCTATCTGGACTTCGTACCAGCTATCCAGTCAGCCCGTCAACCTAGCTGAATTTCTTGGCAGATATTTGGTCAACCCTCCACCTATCTGGACTTCTCCTGCATACTTAGTGAAATTGTTAGATCATATTAACCAAATTTAACTTACTTTGTCATTCATCAAAACCTGAGTTAGACTGTTAGTACAACCTGCACCAACAATCTTCCCCTTTTTGATGCAATGACAACTTGGGTTAAGTTAGGGCAAAATAATATGCAAAAATAAATGACAGTTTTTAAGTTAGTCTTGTTTTGATGTTGCTTGGTATTTTGCTAACTTAATCCACCTAACCCTCCCCCTTTAACATTCATCAAAAAATGGGAATAGACAATACATTGAAAAACTTTGCTAAGTAAAGTAACCAAAAAAACTTTGACAATAGAAATTTTTCAGAATTACTTGGGGGATTAAAAACAACTTAGAGAATAAGTTAATTAACTTTAAAAGGATCTTTTAAAGACGTTTTGTAAAGTGATATTTTAAAAGTAAAAACTTTATGTCAGGATTTCTAAAAATTTGATAGTTAGGTTTTTTTAAGATAACTTTTGAAAGATTTTAAAATGTCTTTTAAAATATTTCAAAAAAATAAATAGTGGTCAAATTGATTTACTAAGGGTGATAAAGTTGAAGTGTTTACAAACTTTACAGTTTTGAAAATACTAGTAGTAAAAAAATGAAGCAATTTTCAAAACAATTTTTAAGTTATTAATCCTCTCCCTGAACCTGACATTATTTCAAAATAGACAACTAAAAAAAATATCCTTAACTGTCTAGCCATTAGTTACTTACTAACTATCAGAAGATAGCAGTTTTCACTTGGTTAGTTAGGTTAAGTTAATTTATCCAGTTAGTGTTTAATGAAACTAAAAAAACTTAACCTGATTACTGTTAGTTTGGTATTTAATATCCAGACTTGTATTGATGCACTGATATAAGCATCTTAAGTCCAGACAATCTGCCTATGCATCTCGCCCCTTTCTAAATTTAGCAATATACAAACAAGGTAGTCCTAGTGTGTTGGTGAGATGCTCAAGTCCTAGATCTATAGGAACATACTTTCTAAGGGTTTGATCTAGACTAAGGCTAAAAGTAATTTTGAAAATTATAAAAATAAGGGAAGTTTTGAGAAAAATAAAGAATTTTACCCTAGAATTTTAAAGAATAATTTTTTAAAGTAATTTTAAAATTAAGAGTCCTAGTCTATTAAGCACATTCCTAATTGTAACAAATAAGTAAGGTAAATACAAGTAGACAATAGTAACCTAATCTACTGTGATGAGGAGGAGGGTGGTCCGGAACCCAGAGAGCGCAACATCTCTATCAGCTCAGTGTGACGAGTCCGGTCCTCCTCACGAAAGTTGGACAGGTCCTATCAAAGATTGGAGACATCCTTGTAGGGATCTAGCATGCTAAACACGTAGAAAGTGCAGTGGAAAAATTAACTAGATCCTCTCCAAAAGATCCATGCGACGGAAAAATATCATATATATCATATACTAAGTTTTACATGAGAGGGAATATACCTTTGTAGCGTGCCCTTCTCAATCCCGACAACAACTTTTCTTTGGATGCAGATCTCAGCGCGATAAAGTGACCACACCTCTATGATATCCACACGAGTACGTCCTTCGTTTGTCACACAAACGAAGCCTTCGGAGAAGAACCACCTTTGTGGTGCTAGCCACACAAGGTGATTCGACCATGAGGAAGGAACAACCAAGAGGCAGAAGAGGAGTCAGAAGAAGAAGACCAAATGAACATCTCAAGTTCTCTTTCTTCAAAATCATCAACACACCACCTTTTATATTCTCATGGAATACCAAAAGTCCTTGTGCCTTTTGATCTTCCTTCATGAATTGTCATCTTTCATGAAGAGACTTAGAGGCTTTTCATCTTCCATGAAGAGTCTTTTAGTCTTCTTATTTTACATGATCAAATCATGTAAAAGACCTTTCTTAATCCTTGGTGAATTCAAGTTCGCCCAATGAGTCTAACTCATTGAACCTTATCAATCCTAATTAACTTCATGAACATCAATCCAAATTGACTCCATGAATTTAATTTAAATTAGACTCAATCTAATAATTGGATCCAATTGAGTCTAACTCAATGAGTCTAATTCGGATTAAATGTCTCTTTATTTTCCTCTTAATGGGTTGGATTATTATCTTGGATTAACCATTAACCCAAAAACCCAATAAGCCTAATCATCTCATAATTGGCTCATAGGCCTAATACTAACATCCTGGATATGGACAATCCTCCACCTGGTTCACCTACTAAGTATATCCAAAAATACTCATAGTAATACATTAGCAGCAGATCGTAGCGGTCTTCGCCATTCCTATAAGGTCATTCTAACACTAAAATAGGTACTCTAATTGCAAGGTCAATCTCTCATTTTTTTCCGCATGTGGGGACTTTGACCAAGATTGCCCAACACAATTTTCAACCAAATTCAGCGTCAATGCATGTTGATAAGTGTGAAGTATATAAGGTTTTCATTGTATTTTTGCACTACATTCAACCCACTTTTGTATGCAGTGAGAGAGAAAGCTCTCCCATTGATGAAAATTATGATTCAGATGATGATTAATTTATGTACCTTTATAGAGTATGTGGTAGCATGTTTCATCCAACTGCTATTTGCTACATCTTCCAAAATATAGTTAACACTCCTATGAAACTTTAGTGTTTGTTTCAACCTAAATATCAAGTCATGAATGATCCAAGTTCTAGCACTAATAGCTATAATTTGGGAAATCATCAGATTCAGAACTTTCTATTCTATGAAATTCCCAAGCAGTATGAGTATTTCCAAACACAACAGCATATCCCTAACTCACCTCATTACTACAATCAAGATTAGATGGATTATCAAAATTTTTATTATAAAAGCACCAAGGTGTTGATCAATATTTTCAAGCATCTCAGAATTTGTTAAAATTTTAGGATGATTTAATACTAGATGGACTATGTCAATCTCAACACATTGATCTGACTTTCTGGGATGAATCCCAAGACTTAGAAACTCTTTCTTCTAATGTCATGTTTCTCTTTGTATAATAAAATCATTGATTTAAATCTCAAACAATTTTAGGATGATATAATACTAGATGGACTATGCCATGTTTCTCTTTGTATAATAAAATATTTTTCTAGCTTGCATCATATCATGTTTAGCTCTTGTCCATTAAACACTTTTATAGAAGCACCATGCATGTTTTGTCCATTAGGCAATATTTTGACGTCTTTAGTATTAGTGCTATCATATGTGATCCTGTCTTAGAAGCTTAATGAGACGGAGAGTCAGGAAGAAAGAACTTACTGCCGTGGCTGGGGAAACTTATGCTGATGCTGAAGAAATCGCCAATCATCCTTGATCCGAGAAAACCAAAGCGGATAAGGAAGGAACAAATTACCGGATCCTTTCCTCTGCGAGATCCCAAAAGTGCAAGAGAAAGATCCAATGAAGAACACCAGGACCTGGAGCTTCCGAGGTTCCTGCGTACCAGAGAACAACCGACACTATCATCAGTGACCTAAGACCGGGGTGGGAATCCCTGTCTAGGCCCTCTGACGCTTAAGTTAGCGGTCTCTCTTGGGAGGAAGAAGATGAATAGTAAGAAAAGTTGAGGTTCCTGAGTCGCGAGTGAGGATGTGAGCTTACCTGGCCAACGGAGAGGATTCCCCTTTTTATACCACTTCATATAACCTCCGTAGTTATGAAGTGGACCCCGGTTTGTTAGAGTTTGTTATGAGATGACGTAAGCCATGTACTTGCAGGAAATAGTTTTTAAGGAATCTTTTTTGTACCCCAGATGTACCTTCTTTGTCGTTTAGTACCTACAGAAGAGTCTAGAGAACATTTTCCCACTAAATTAGTCAACCTGCTATACATTCACATGACATGGATATTTTCATAAGGTATTTATGCATATTCCTAAAATAATTATTCTGGTCCCGACTTACATATTACATAAGGGTATATTTATCGACCATTCTTGCTTCCCCTATTTTATTAAGTTACAGGCAGTCCAATATTATACTATGCTTTGTCCGGCCTGGACTTGAACCTAAGTTATACCCGGGCGGGCTATTATCATTGTTCAATATATAACTTAATCAATCGACGACATACTGTAGCTTGTGTGGGATTCCATATCCTTGGATGTTCGGACGGTTGTGTATGATTGACAGGTACTAGTATATCTTCATATGCCTGGTCGATTATGCAAGCTCGACTGATATTAGTCTATATTCAGATGTGCTATCTCAGACAGTCTTGACCTATCTATCTTAACTGCGTAGACCTATCCAACAGTAGGCCCGTATTTCTTAAAGTAATATACCGTCCGATGTAGACTGATATTTTTATTAAGTATCTAAAGTTGCTCGATACTCCTACCCGCTTAATTCTACTATCTCTTCAAGTGTAATACCGGACGATACTGCCCTGACCATATCTCCCCGGGCGGTCTTAGCTGATCTATATTAATATATCCTATCGCCCAATAGTTACTTGTTCTTACCGAAGCTTGTTATCTCGGTCGATATTGACCTCTCTTTCTGGAAGCACATAATTTTTGGCCGATATTGACCTTCCCTTCTTTGAAACACATGACTCTGAGCCGGTACTAACGTTTACGTAATTCTACTATCTCCTTTCTCCTTTCCACCGAGGCCCTACAAAACCTAACTCATATCACCAGCCTTCCCTTTAAATCTAGTCGAAGGAGGTGTAGGCGACTGACTAGATCTGAGTCTAATTTTGTCTCCTTCCCTGTCTTTGGTTACACTCTCGCAGTGGCTTCTTGCAGTAGTCTCATGACTTTTTCCATGGTAATCCCGTGATCCCTGACAGGGAAGTTCTGTGACCTCAGGTATAGTAATCCCGTGACTCCTTTTTGCAAGTTAAATAGGGCTGGAATCCTCCCTTCCCCCATCACTTACTTTAATTCTTCACTCCTCTGCTAAGGGTATGGCCTCAGACCCTCCTCTCTGGGAGCAATTTTTGGGAGAAAAAACTAAATTCATGGATGAAGCTTCCCAAGCTATGGGCTTTCCCCATTCCCAGGATAAAGAGCTGGAGGTGCTCTTGTCATTTGTCCAATCCCAAGTGCGCTCTGAAACAACTCTAAGGCACCACGCCTACCGAGACTTGGAGATCAAGACTAAAGAGCTGAATGATCTGAAGACCCAATGGGCTTCAGAAGTATCTACGCTAGCTAAGGAGATTTGGGCGCTTAATGTTCTAATGTCACAACAATCACAAGACCTAGGTCTCCTGCATACTAAGGTGGATGCTTTGGAAGCAGAGCTCAGAAGGCTTAAGCAGGGGATGGACCCATTAGTTGCCTTTCCACCATGGGATAATTAAGTTTGCCCTTCCTTGTTCATGGGACCACTTTGCTTCATAGTTTCCTTCATCTACAAGGTGGTACCCTAACATTTTTGGGAGGGCGACTTATTCGGACGGTCAGATTTTCCTTTCAGTCTCTGTGTTGGGTAAAATATTTCCACTTCTCTCCCCTGGCAAAATATTGCCACTTCTACAGCCCCAGTACAATGTTTCCACTTCTACAACCTAGCCGAGTTTAATTCTAATGGAATCAGAATCTCCTGAGCTTTGGAGGAGTTTATATCTACCTCTGGCATTAGCCTCCTAGGATTTAGCATTTTGAGAAGAAAATGTAATGCCATATGTCTGTTCATGTTTACAGTAAAAATTGCCCGGTCTCTTGTACTGAACGAGGTGACTCTTTCGACGTATGAGAATAACAATATACCTCTTATGAATGTGTGGGCCTGACCTATATTAATTTTCTCATTCTTGATTGTGTTAATTCGAGTAATTTTTAACTTATCTACTGCGAGCGCGTGAAACCGAGTGATATTATCTTATTCTACCTAGACCGAGCGGTGTTCTACACTTAATCGGTCGATGCACCTTACGTTATCCTCACTCGATATTTCTCTATTGCTACACGACCGATAGGTTTCCGAACCTACTCATGTCGTTAGCTTCCCTTTCAAGTACAAAGGGAGGAAGCGTGATTAATTGACCAAACCCCTTCAAAATTTTTCTTCCATCCCTATTTACTGCGCCTAGTAAACCATGTGCCTTTTCTAGTATTTCCTCGGCTGTGATTGACCTTTCAAAGGCAAGAGAATTTTGGAAGCGACCCACAAGGCGTTACCAACCCTTGTGTGATTTGATCCATCGCGTCTGCCATAAATGCCCTTTTATGATCATATGACACGTGTCTTTTCTCTAATCTCCATAACCTTCAGTGCTCGCCTGCCTCTATAATCAACGATGTTTGTTGAAAAGGGGATGCGCCAATCTAACGGTAGCTGTATTCCCTTTCAACCCTAAACCCTTCATCTTCCTATCGACCTCATCTTAGCGTTTTTCTTGCCTTAGTGTTTCCTCCTATCTATAACCCTTGATCATCCCCGTGCTCGTTGTTCTTCAGTGCTCCTTTTTTTTATTCCTCAGTAAGTAACCTACTGTTTAGTTATTTCCTACTTCTATCTATGGCCAAAGAAATAATTGCCCCTTGGTATGCCCGGATTTCATCCTCTTTTGACAAAGATGCTAGGTTAGCCATCCGAAGGCAATATGAAATCCCCAAGGAACGTCCTCATCGCCCTCCTGCCAACTGCGTAACCTTCTTCAGAGACCAGTTAATAGGCAGTTTGAGATTTCCCATTCCTTCTTTCTTGATCGAGATAAGCCAATACTTTGACATCCCTCTCCAACAGTTTGTCCCAAATACTTTTCGTTATTTGTGTGGTGCTTACATGTTGTTTCGTATACTTGACATCCTCCTACCCCTCAACATTTCTTCATGTTTTCTTATATGAAGGGGGCAAAACCAGGTGTTTATTTGTTTCAATCGAGAACTAAGATGGTCCTGTTTAAGGATATGCCCTCTTCTCTTAAAGGCTAAAAATCTCATTTCTTCTTCGTCAAATTTCCCAGACCCATTCCTTGGTCCCATGCTTGGAAGTCCTCTTTACCTCCGTTGCCCGACGTTACAGAGCTTCACCTTCATCCTTCTTTTCCTACATACTGCGAGAAGCTGTTCTGCCATCTCCTCTCTATTCCTAAATGGTTACGGGGTGACCTTCTATACTTGTTTGGTTTGAGCCCAGTCAAACATAAGATATAAGGCTCCTTAGGTAAATTTCTGATTCTACTTTCATTGATATTTGCTAATTGAAACCTTTTTTGTTAATTGGTGCAGTGGAGGCTTTTTACTCTTCTTTGATTGATGAAGAACTGAATCTGGAAAAAACCAAACTCCATGCCAAGGAGCGAGAGCTTCTGGCTGAACTAGACCAACTTCCTTCAATTGAGGCTTCAAGTCCTCCAGCAGAAGCCATCAGCTCTCAAGCGGTTCCTGAGGCCCTTAAGGGTCTTCCTGTAGAAACTTTTGATGACCCTTTACCAACTGCTCCTTTGCCGGTGGTTATTGCCCCCTCACCTATGACTTCCCTTCCTATCATCGAACTTACATCCCCTGTAAGTTCAGACAAGTCCCCCGTCGAAGCGGTGCCCAGTAAGTGTCCGGGACGCAAACTCACC
>JBBMJZ010000048.1:10634473-10647660 GCA_037833815.1 Zingiber zerumbet | reverse complement strand
CAATTATTAAAAATATTTGTTCAGATTTATTTGCGTAATTTAAGATTTTTTTTAAAAAAAATGGTCTTTAAAGAATTACACCTTATTATTAACGTTTAAAATTCTATTCAAATCGAACTAACAAAAAAAAAAACTGATACATTTAGCCCCATCTAATTACATGTATAAAAAAATATATATTAAAAATGATTTGTATTAATTAAATTCGATTTAATTTGAAGGTAATTAATAGGAATTCCTAAAGATAGTTTGAATAGGCACATTAGAGCCCCGGCACGTTTCCAGGGTTATGATATAGCAGTACGATATTTAGATTGTCACCTAGATACTTACGATTTGATTCTGGTAATGATATATTTATAGGAATTTTTTTTCTAAATAGAGGACGTAATCAAAGGATACTAGGCTTCTGCGCTGACTGCAGTAGATGTTGGATTTTTAGGCTGGCCGACGTGTGCACTTCCCGATTTACTCTGATGGTAGGTGGAAAACTTTCGTGAGACTGGGCCAATTACCAAGGATAGTCTATGATACTAACTGAGATTATCATTAGAGCCTCAGACACAATACATCGATAATTGGACTGTCCCCTCTGGACGGTGCGGTCGTTAAGACATGAGGTGTTGCCACATGAAGTCTTGAGATTGAAACTTGGCGTGTCCGAGAATACCTCCCCCCTATGTCTTGCTACCTGCACTAAAGGCTAGTAGTCACCTATAATTTACCTCCTCTGTGTTAGCTTAGAGACGGATTAATAGGAGCGATGGAACAATAAACCACCTTTTGCCACATAAATTAATAATAAATAAATAAATAAAATGGGGCCATTAGGGTGTCAAATAAAGTTGAGTAATGATGAAGAAATCGTAGCTATAAATATATTCTTTGGAGATGAGAGTTTCCAAATTGGGTTAGAAATTAATACTAATCTTTAAATATTAAAATGTTTTCAAAAGGTGCAATTTGACATTTGGTTCCACCAAGTCATTGATGTCTATTTTTTTTTAAAAAAAAGCTAGCTCGTATAGTTTTATAATAATTTATAAGAAAAGTAAAAGAAAAATAAGGTGAAGTTTAATTAATCAATTTAATTTATAACAATTGATTGATGTTATTTGATTTAAAAATTAAAACCGAATTTAAATAATTTAAAATAATCATTTTGAAAAAAAACATTTTCAAAAAAATGAATTTCTAACTTCGGACAATTCTATTAATTAATTTAATTTAACTGATCTTTTAATAACTCCTATTAAAACCTTTTCCATCTACCATTAAAATAACATTTGAATCCTCGCCTAGAGGAGAATTAGTTGAAAAAGCGACAGATAAGAACCATGAACGGTACGATGGTTAAGTCATAAGATATTATCATATAAGGTCTTTGAGTCAAAACTCAACCGAATAAGGATTTGAATGAACCAAATCTAACTGAATATGCAGAAAAATCTAAGGCTCGAATTCAACTCGAAATTAGTATATTCGAGTTCTAGTTCGAGCTTGATCCGAAGCTTGAAAAATTCAAAATTTTTTTGTTCGAGTTCGGTTCGAATTAGGGCTCGAGTTTGAGTTCGGTTTGAAAGATTCAAATATGTTCTTGAATTATTCAAATTATTCCTCAAAAACAAGTACTCAAAAGACTCGAAGTTTATTGTTTTAATATGTATTTAATTTATATTAATAAAATATTAAGACTCGTGAACTATCGAAGAATATAATTTGGGTTCGAGTTCAGCTCGAAAAAAAGTTCTAACATGTTCGAGTTCGGCTCGAATTCGATAAATTCGAATACGAATTAAATATTTTTCGAGTTGACTCGAAAAACTTGCGAGCCGGTTCAATTCGTTTGTAGCCCTACATCCGAGCATACCTTCCCCTATACCTTGGTTAACTACACTAATGAGTAGTAGTTATTCGTAATTTACTTCCTCCGTATTGATCTAGAGACGGGTTGGTAGGAGTCCTGGGAGCATGTAAACATTGATCAGATGTAAAAGCAAGCATGAGGTCTCAACAATCGTGTGATTTCATTAAAATTTCCCTCAACTTTGTTTTTTTTTTTTTAAAAAATCAAATCAATTATCTAACTCTTTATATTTATTATTGTTTTTCAAATTATTAACTAAAATAGTTATCAGTACTTTGCGAGAGAGTATTCCACAGTGATCTCTGTTGAATGTTCTATGATTCTTTCCCTTTACCAGAATACAATTTGATTTAAGCAATGTCAACAATAGACGAATTGACATTTTGAAAGTGAACTAAATTTTCAATAGTTTACAAAGTCAACAAGTATGCATACAATTACAAATAAAGGAATATCACAAGTCATACAAAGTCAGAATATCTAATGATTCATCTTTCTATTGTATGGCCTCGTTCACTGATTAAAAAAATAGAGGCGTACATGAGACTAAAGAAGAAAAAGAGGCAGAGTTAATGCACACAGACATGAGACTAAAATTAAAGCAGCTCTTGACCTTAATCATTTTGTCTTTGATTTCTTGTGAGGAGCGAAGCAGCAAGGCTTTTGAATCGATCAATCTCGCATCACCTCTGATACGGCAATCTTGGAGTCCGTGGATCACAGGAAATTTGCTCCCCCTTCCTGTCCTTTTTCTCCTCTTTAGACCATCTCGAGAAAGTTAACCAAAGATGATTGATTTCAGTGTGGGGCTGCTTGTTCATCTTTTCCCCCTACTTTAGCATCGATACTGGTTTTTACATCATGTGGCAAAAGGCGAAATCACTCGCCCCTAGCGCCCCCGCCGCACCCGACCCAAGGCCAAGCTTTTACATCATGCTTTTACCTGCAGAAGCTTGATCACACGTGCATCCTTCCTGATACATCACTTTATGCAAGTTACATTGACGAACAAGCTCAACACTTGTAAAGTTCAGCAATGTAAACATGAACAGATGCTGGAAATGTAGGAGGATGCATCATTTGTTTCTGAGCTACACTTTTGAATAATTAGGAGACTTTCAGCAGACAAACTCTTGACATTGTTCATAAAGCTGCATCATTTGATCTGCAAGCACTATCTACTCCATGCCGTTTTATAATGATGCTGTTTAGAGTCGCAAAATAAGAAACCAATAGCATATTAGGGAAAGTTGCTTGCTTTTAACTGAAATCAGAAACTAGGATATAAAACTGAAGCAAATTCGGTTAAAGATCTAATTTTGTTGAATATTTGTAAGTGTTAGTTTACTACTCTGGAAAGCAGCTGAATAGTAAAGGACCTGTGCAAATGTGGTAGTATGAACTGACTTCAAATTATATTCTTTCAAGTTTTAGTGTCTGCATATCATGGAACATCAATGTGTTTATCAATACAAATGACCTTATTAAATGCAGGAAAATATTATCAGATGAACAAAAAGGTAAAAGATTAAATTTCAATGAAATGTTAATCTTCATATACAAAATCTTTTGCAGAGAATCTATGAGCAACTTATTGACATATATTCTGAAAGCCATTAACAAGCAATACAATTGTCATGAGAAAAATGTTGAGACCCCTTTAACTGTGTATCTTTTCTTTGGAGACAATCACTCTTTTAAGACAGTACAACACTTTTACTGTTTATCTTTTCTTTAGAAGCAATCACATGCCTTTTTATCAGTTTCGTTATATTAGCAAACAGTTATGGTATTTGTTATCAATTTTGCCATATTTTGCATACATTCCTATAAGAGAATTCCTATCGAAGAATCTAAGTCATGCCTATAAGTTGTTATCTAAGCATGATTGCATTTTTCATGTTTCAGAAGCTGAATCACCCCAATCACAGTTGAAGAATCAATATTTTCTAAGAAGATACATACTGTAGTTCCTCTGAAGACAATAACAGCTTCTTCTGCATCCACATTTTGGACACATCCAGATACAATAGTACTGTCATATACTGTAACTTTTGTAGCCCTTTCATTGAAGAAGGCAATAGCTCATTCAACGGTTTCAATTTTGGTGTACCCTGAATGAAAGGAATTTGTAGCTGTTATGTGAATAGGAAGCCATACTGACCCAATACATATGTATGCCTACTTCTCTAGAAATCAGCTAAATTTGTACAAAGCTGAAGAATGAGTGTGCAAGAGATGATACCGATCACTTAGACGCCATTCATCTGAAAAATCTGATTGACTCTGCCATCGTATCACACCAAGTGCAACCTCATTCTTGAAGCTTATGTTGCCAAATGTTCTACGAGCATAACCAAGCACTCAGATTATCCCTACATGCCCATCAATGCAGTATTAACCAAACCATCTTCTACACAACAAAGTACCTTCTAAACCACAGACCAAACCAAACCATCTTGTACAATCGCACAATGAAGTAGGAGGTCGAGAATATAGAGAAGACAAGGATGATAAAGATTGTATCACTACTTTTTATTGATAAACTAAGCAAACTAATACATAGCTTAAAATAACTCAGTCACTGACCCCCTAACTCCCATCCATAAAACATATACTAACCCACTAACTTCACAATACAAACACTAATCCAATAACTCCATGATACAAACATTAGCCCACTAACTCCATAATACAAACATTAATCCACTAATTCTCTAATACAGACATTAACATCTACTAATCCTTAATCATGAAACTTACTAACTCCATGACCAGGTCAACCTCCAAACCATATATTAAAGTTTATAAACAGTGTTTGTATCTTCTATGGATCGCATTCCATGAAACAGCTATCTCTCTGTAGCATTCTATCGAACAGTTCGCAAAATCCTTCCACCAGACACATGACCATAAAATGGATAATTTCAAACGGATGATAACGTGCCACAAAGCAACACTCTTGGCTGCGGCAAACCGTCGAACACAAGATGAACATACTCAATCCCACCGCTTCAGACGAACAACTGAGCAAAATTTTCAAGCATATCACTGTTTAGGCTCTGGTACCTCTTCTCAACGATCTGACGACGACCTCATTTCCATCCTCGAGCGATTTGGGTTGGGCCACGGGTGGCTCGAACCCATTTGTCAATCTCCATCCATATATAGATATGCATGGTCAATCAAGCCAAAACAAATCAATCCAACACTTTTCCTTCTTTTTCTCCCTCCCTTCCAAAAGACTAAAGAGGTCCATTATTAATTACTCCACTAAAATCACTAAGTTCTTAACCTTCACTAAAAGACAGGCAACCAAACTGAGACGGACAACCATGGCATCATCAACTTTTGTTATAATAATTAATTAAATAGGTTCAGAGTCTAATATTGTCAGCTTTCTGTACACAGTCATGCATCGAATTTTCCAGCTTAATGATATGGCAGTATTATCCAAATAATACATTCTTTTTATTTCCGGTGTCAATAATTCTTTTTCTTTTTGTATCAATTGTCCTCTCGTAGACAAAGTTATAGAGAAGAAGATGAACTTGGATGGCTGTCCATGTCAAATTCTTTTCTCTTTATACAAAGCTCTTTTAGTACCTAATTAAAGTTGAGCAAATCTAATTTTTATCTGTAAAATTACCTTTTTTGTTTCTTTGGAGAATTTTGATAATTCAGGTGACCTCTGAAAGGGAATTGTAGTGGAAACAGATGTCACACGGATTAAGATTAGTATGGGAAACCACCATAAACGTACATGGGTTAAGAATTTATGGGAGAATATGAAAGTTGGCATATGATTATATGATAATTAATTTAAAAAATGAGGACTACTAATGAGCATTACTATCGACAGAGATCATCCAGGGAGGAGTGGATAGAATTTTCATGAATCCTCACACAATATAAACTATTTAATTTAGTAACATGAGCTAATAAATATAGCAGAATGAGTAAATAAATCAAAAAGTGATAATAAATTCGGAGACCATTTATGTTCAACGGCCTGCATGGCGCATCTAGCACGTCGCCTTGAAATTTCATTAATGTTACTCCTTTAGAAGAAAGTATGGAGAAAGCCTTTATACAACGATGAAAATGTGAAGACTATGAGGAATAGATAATGAAGAACGTAAGTTAAAGCCTTTAACCTTTGTCTAAACCTTTGAAAATTTGAACAATTCAGGGGTATTTTTGTGGAAGTTAAAGTGCCCATAATTCCTCCTATAAAAGACTTTAATAATTCAATTCTCGTCTCTATATATATTTATATATAATCCTTTAACATGTCGATTAACAAAATTTAAGACAATCGACAAGTCAATTACACTACTCCAAATCAAAACTTTTTGTTTATCCAAAAATCACATCGAGTCGGTAGCATATATCCAACCTAGATTGTCTTTCGACTCTATAATTTCTCCTTTTATTTATTTTTTTAATGGACATTAAATATCTAATTTACACCGATTAATCTGGGACAATCGATCTGACCCCATAGAACTTTCCACCTACTACTAGAGTAAATTGGAAAGTACTCGTAGTGAGCGGCTCATTAGTCTAGCGTTGTTAGGTCAACCGTTTATTAAGGAAAAAAAATCATTCTTTAATTTGTTGAAATTGAGACTTAATCTTTAAATGTCTAGGAATGAAGACGTCGTTCTGCAAATGTACCATTGCCTCAGGAGCAACTCTATAATTTCTCATGCGATAAAAGATCATACGTTGACTCCGGACGCGCAACACGATTGGCCACACGACTATTTGTGAAGAGGTGAATTAGGAAACTATAGATGACCCCCATAAAGAGAGTATATTCAATCCATAGCTTTTATCAGGATTTGACCTTCACTAAATATGCAGCAATTCTACACCATAATTATCATCTAAGCTATGTCCTAAAGACAACCATAATTTTTCATGACTCTTATATCGATCGACTTCAACTCTTTCAATTTAGGTCATTACGACATTGAGTGCACTAAAATCCTTGAGCTCCCTCTAATTTCATATCACTGCATCTAGGGATGACAATTTTTTCTACTAATTCGGAGTCATGTGGGGAAAACTCAAAATCGGGCAAATTCAAAGAGTTTTTTCAGATTCAGGTTCAGAGATTTTTTAAATCCACAAGTTAAACTGGAGCAGGTATGGGGATGTCATCCCCGAATCCATCTCGATAATAAAAATATAATATAATACAATATAACATAATATAAATTTTTATAATTAATTGATTGTATTAATACTTTGATGAAAGGAGTTAAAAATTAAAAATATTTTAGGCCAAATTAATGGACATTTAAAATGGGGATAAGAACGGAAATGAAAATTTATTCCCCATAAAATAGAAGATGGAGATTTTCTGATTAAATAAAATCAGGGAAAAGGACGAGGACCAACTTTTTATGCCATTGAGTCCATTATCTCAAATTTCTACATATTTAATACATATATCAGAATTCAGAAATATATAAGATCTAAATTAAATCATATTATCAAAAATTAAAATGAAAACTAAGTAGTTGAATCCAGCCCAAAAGGGAATATTATTTCTCCAATAAATATGACATTCAGATTATCATATCAAAGAATTGATTACTCCTTTTAAAGGAACGAAGAGAAATAAATAGAACACTAAGACATGTTTGTTGCTCACCAATGTGGCATGTGGTTAATTTAGTATCACATAATAAGTTAAATTTTAGAATAAAAGATGATATCATTAATCCTAAGTAGTCATATCATTGGCCTTATGATAAATTAGCACAACATAATAAGTTAAATATAAATAATATGATGTGTTATGTAAGAAAAAAATATTGAATCGGGGGATGACTAATACGATTCCATGAAAACTTTTTATATGCAACTAGAATAAATAAGGAAGTGTTCATAATATGTGACCCAAAAATTGACTGCACGTTTTATAAGAGGAAAATGATGGAATGTGTTATGCAAGAAGCAAGATGAGTGGACAAAGATTGATCAAAATATAATATTCATCCATTTAAAACATATGCAACATCATAACTTCAACATACTTAAGCCATCATAACAAATTAAATAAAAGAAAATTAAAAATGTAATTTTTGGAAGTCGACGCACCTCGTTCGACAACAAACAAAAACACTCCCTAGCTCCCTCTTATTCTTTCCTTTACTTCCGTTGAGCTCCAATCATGACCATAAAGAAAGATGCTCTTAGACTGTTTGGCAAAATGCCTTCCATTTCTCTATTGTTGGCCTACCATCCTTCATTGGCCCTTAATTCCTACTCCTTCCCTTCCCGCAACAATAATGCCACACAAACGTAGTGGAAAGAACACAAGGATTGGCATGCTCCTATGTCCTCCCTTTTCTCCTCCCTTTTTCATTTCATAATTCAAATTTATAAATGTCAATGCATTGCCCGATGTCATGCACGCAAATGGCTGTAAGTTTCTTCTTTATATATATGGCCTCTTAGTTCCTGCCGTCAGAGGTAAAGAGAATGCATTCATGTCATGGCAGGAGAAGCCTCATCCAGTAGCTGGTGGAAGATCCCTACTACCTCTGTCTCCAGTTGCGACTCCATCAACCACTGCCAGTACGATTCACCTTATGAGGTTGATCCTGCCTCCTGCTTCACCAATCTGCATGGCCTCAGCATGAGTTCTTCGTCAGTTAATATCTCCGGCGAGCCGGTGGAGAGCCAACTCTGGAACCAAGCCTTGTTGTAAGTCTAAGTATATGTAGATTTATATATAGTAGGAGAAGATATGATGAGTGTCTTTTTCTTCATTCGTAGGACTTGACTTTAGTTGATCAATAGGACTAGAATCAATTGAATTTTAATCTGGTCATATATATCTATATATATCTGTATTTGAACATTCAGGAACGTCGGAGGTGGTAGAGACATGCCAAACCACCACCGTGACGACGGCAAAAGCTTCCTGCAACCATGGAACTTTAAAAGCCTAACAACAGACCAGATCTTCGGCCACGCTAGCGACTACCTGGACAATCCACTGTCACTAAGCAGCCTGGAGAAGTTGAGCAGAATCCAATTTGAGAGATTGAGCATTGACGGATCAGACATGGCTATCAACTGGTCCTTAGCACCTCCAAACCCTCATCTGGACTGCCCTCTTTCACCTTCAGTATCAACCCAGCTTCCTGTCACTCGTCTGCCTGTTAAGCTTGACAGATTACATTCAAGTTATTTGCTTTGCAATTACGATGGCTGTTTGAACAATCCACCTCTCGAAGGCTCGAATTCATCTGTAAGTCCTATCGACGATTACTTAATTTAGTTATTTTAAGAAATTAAAAACTTGTTTGTTTGTTCCTAAAACTTGTAGATTAATAGAGGAAACGGGAGAAGATTTACTGCAACAAGTGAAGGGAAAAGGAAAAGGTCCGATGACAGTTCAGAGACACTACTGAAGAAATCCAAGAACGAGAACTCAATGGCTTCATGTGCAAAGGCATGCACAGTAGTCTTCCCATTAATACAGAGAAAGGAAGGGTTTTATTCAATTATTTAAATGCATTTATATTGTTGCAGGCACCAAAGTTGACAGACAAGATCACTGCGCTGCAACAGCTTGTGTCTCCTTTCGGCAAGGTAATTGCAATAACTGTAAGCGATCTTTGTTCATATGATGGTTAAGAACACAAGAAACATAAACCAGTCTCATGCTCGATGACAGACTGACACTGCATCAGTGCTCTTCGAGACATATAATTGTATCAAAATTCTGCATGAGCAAGTTCAGGTACTTACTATACATTATAGATCGATATTGAAATATTTAGAGTAGGTAAATAACTTTTCTTACTTGAATAACCATTTCCTACAGATAAATTAATAATTCTCAAGTAACTGATGAGCTCGTGATGTCTTCATGCAGTTGCTTAGTGATCCATTCATGAAGTCAGCTGGTAGCAAGGTACTAATATCTGTTAGGTGATTACTAGAGTAAAATATATTTATCATTCAGCAGTGAAATCATTCCTTGTAGCTACTGTATTATTCAGAATCACAGGGATTGGGGAGAGATGGAGAGGAAGGGGATGGCAGAGACAAATCTTGATTTGAGAAGTAAAGGACTCTGCTTGATTCCTGTTTCTTACTTTCCTGAAGACCATAAAGAAAATAGTGGGTTAGATTACTGGATGCCAACTTACAGAACTTGTTTGTACAGATGATCAATCTCTGAATGTGTGGCATGAACAAAATTCTTCCATTTACGAATCATTTTTTCTCAAATATGCATTCTTTTTCTCCCTATGATGTGGCAAAAGGTAATTCGCTTGTCCCAGCGCCCTCGCCAACCCGTCCCTAGTTTTACACGAAGGAGGTAAATAACGGGTGACTACTAGCCATTAGTGCAAGTGGTTAAGGCATGAGGGAGGTCATACTCAGACGCACCGAGTTTCGACCCTAAGATCTCATGTGACAACATCCCATATCTTAACCACCGCACCACTCCGATGAGACTTTTTTTTCTCCCTATGATGACATTGTGGAAGGTGATTTTTTATAATTAAATCCTTTCTTCCTAAATTTCAGGATTTAAGTGAAAATTAAATTCTCAAAAACCAGGTTGAAAATTAAAAAATATTTTTTTTTACAAGTTTTAGGAGCAAAGTGTAATTTTCTATTTTCAGAAAATAAAATCTAACCAGAATCCACAGCCAAGCAGTTGACTTATGGTTCTTTCACTCAGGTTACTGGAATTCCATCGACGATTTCCGAAGGAAGAGCTCCTCAGGCAGGATTTGATTCCTGGATCCAGGGCCGGCTTAAGCCTATTTAAGATTCTAGGCTAAATTTTTTTTTAGACTTTTGACTTTATTTTAAAAAAAAAAATTCTCAGCTTTTTTCATTTAAACTTAGATAAAAAACTGTGATTTAATTTTTTTTTAACAAATTAAATATTAATTATAAATTTTTTTTATACAATTTAATTTTCTTACTTTTTTAATATAAATTATTAATTAAATTTTCATATTCAATATAAATTTTATGGTATTAAATAGAGTATTATTATTAGATATAATAATACATCTCAAGTAGATACTAAGTTTATAATTCACTTAATTAAAAATAATTGTATTCAAAATAATTTAAAAATGAAGAAAGATAGAAGTATGTTTAATTATTTAAATATAAGAAGATGAGAACAACCCTTAAAAAGGGAATAAATTGAGAAAATAAGAACAATGAAATAAGATAACAATAAAAAAAAAAAACATGCTCTCATGCTAAACTTATCATCATCAGCAAAGCATAAAAAATAAAAAAATAAAAAATAATGTAAAAAATAACAAAACTAAATAAAATCCTTAGAAAATAAAGATCATAATGAGATGAAACCAGTCTTTATCATTTATTAAGAACTAAATAGAAGTCTTTTTAAGCGCTGAGCGAAAGAAAAAAATAAATCGTATTTTTTATTACCTAAATCAGAACAATTATAAATGATAGAATGGAGACAAAGGGAAGCGAAATGTCTATCAAGGAAGCGAAATGGTAAAGGTATTTAACTCTAAAAAATAATAAAATCTTCCATTTTGATCCAACACAATATGGATGCATGCATGAACATTTGAATTTAATCAAGCAAGGAATATCGTAGTACTGACCGAATCAGCGTATTAGTATTAGGTGGAGACATAGAGTTTCTCTTCTCGAATCTCAATGAGCAAGAGAAGCACAGAGAGGGAGAGTTGGAAAAGGAGAAGAGGAGGGAACTTAAAAAAAACTAGCATTTTTATTTTACATTGTATGGATAAGATAAAAAATTTTAATTCATGTTCTTATTGATTAAAGAGAAAGCACCACCAACGAATGAGAAAGTAATGAGAGTAGACTATGATTGAGAGATATTAAAGAGGAATATATTAATTTTTATAAAATAATATTCATAATTAAAAATAAATTTATTTTGTTAAAAAAAAGAGTCGCTTTACGACTCTATTTATTGGAACCATAATGATATCTTTGTGAAATTTGAAGCTTCAATAGATGAGATCATGTAAATATTTAATCATGTGGGTTATATTCTTTTCCATTCTCTTAAAAAATATACATAAAAATATATTTAATATATTAAAAATAATGATCCTAATTTTTAGAGAATGAGATTGTAAAATCTTTTATTATGTGGACCCTATTTTTTTCATTCTCTTTAAAAAATATATTTAATACATTAAAAATAATGTACCCCAATAAAAATTGAGGCCCTAGGCATATGCCTTAACCCGTGCTGCTGATTCTTCACCTATTTGCTCCTTTAACCCATGTCCCGTACCACCAGTTCACCAGCCAGTCCCTGCCGAATCTCCACCTGCTGAACCTCTCCTTACTGAACCTATGCCTACCATGCTAGAAGCAGCAATAGCTCCACCTGCACCTGCTCCTAGCACCAACACCCATCCTATGGTGTCACGTTCCAAAAATAATGTCTTCAAGCCTTATCCTCAATTTGGTCTCACCGCTATCACTGACACTACTCCGTCTGAACCTACAACACATACTATGGTTTTCAAGGATCCCTGCTGGCGCGCGACCATGTCTGAGGAGTTCGATGCTTTTCTTCATAATGGAACTTGGGATCTTGCCCCATCTGATACCTCTTAGAATGTCATTAGTTGTAAGTGGGTGTTTCGACTTAAGTGAAAGTCTGATGGCTCTGTTGACAGCTACAAGACTCGTCTAGTTGCTAAGGGATTTCATCAGCGCCCAGGTCTTGACTACACCGACACTTTTAGTCTTGTGGCAAAGCCCACTACTGTCCACCTTCTCTTGTCCTTTGCTGTTTCCAAAGGGTGGTCTCTTCGTCAGATGGATGTGAATAATGCATTTCTTCAGGGTCAGTTGGATGACTGTGTTTATATGGCTCAGCCTCCTAGGTTTGTTGACTCTGATTTTCCATCTTATGTTTACAAATTGAATAAAGCAATTTATGGTCTTAAGCAGGCACTACGCACTTGGTACACTGTGCTTCATCATTTTTTAATTAATGTTGGGTTAACGACCTCTCGTGCTAATACGCCGTTATTTATTTTCTACTCGGGAAGTATCACTATGTACCTACTTGTCTATCTTGATGATCTGATTCTTACAGGGAATAATGCTGATGCCCTTCAGGGATTCATTAATCAGCTGGGTGCTTAGTTCTCTATCAAAGATTTGGAAACTTTATCTTATTTTCTAGGTGTTGAAGTTGTTTCCTCTCCAGGGGGTTTGTCTCTCTCAGAAGAAATATCTGCTTGATATTCTTACCAAAACCAACATGGCGAACTCGAAACCTGTTCAAACG
>JBBMJZ010000048.1:10583646-10594752 GCA_037833815.1 Zingiber zerumbet | reverse complement strand
AAGATTTAAAATAATACTCAGAATATAATAAATATCAGTAAGAGATAAACAAGATGTAACAATTGAACCGACACCTACTAATGAGATAGGAGTATCATCAGTAGTCACAATAGATATAGATGAACGGGGAGAAAAATAAATAAAAGATGATAAATTAGATGACATATAATGAGAGGCACTAGAGTTCAAAATCCATAAAGATGAAGATATACCTGAAATACCAGACAATGACAAACTTATATGAGACAAAGCTGACATGGCAGAGTGCTGTGAAGAAAGGAACTGTTGAAACTGCTCCAACATATACGAATCAGATTTCCATGAAGCATTTGCATGACCAGACATGATAATAGAATGAATAATGCTCAGAATATCCAAACTGTAAGGACACACATATGTACGATCCGTAAAAACTAGTGTCAGGACGACCTGTGGTTTCACAGAGAATTTAAGGCAGGAAAGGATGTCAAACATAGAAATCAGCAGCACAGGGCATTGGTGTCGAAATCAGTAGAAAAGGACGTCAATATCAAAATCGATGACACAGGGCGTTGACACTTAAATTGACAGAAAAGAGCATCGACGCCGAAATCAGCAGCATAGGACGTCGGCATCGAAATCGGTAGAAAAGAGCGTCGGCATCAAAATCGGCAGGGCAGGTCGTCGACATCGAAATCGACAGGACATGGTGTCGATGCGCCGGCGCCAAAATCGACAGCAACAGAATTAGACAGCAACAACAACAATAAGCAATAACATGGGAGGCTGAAAAAATTAGGTTAGAGAAAGAGAAACTTGCTCTAATAGCATATAGAAATTAAGAAAAATAGTTATATTATTGAATCCAAAATTGATAATTGGAAATACAAAGTATAAGGTCTTTATATAGTTTAATTAAGAAACCCTAAACTCTAAATATAAAAGAGAAATAGGCCAAATAACCCTAAAGCTATAAATAAATAAGTATATATAATTTAACACGCACTAATCAACTCAACCTTAACCCGGGCGATCTATTTCCAATTAATGAATCTATAGATCTTAAAATAGCTGAGGCCCTGCATTGATTGATCACTAAGTACTAAGTTCTCATAAAGGGGGAGAAAAATACACATCAAAGAAACTAACAAAGGCATTAAGTACCAAGGCATTTTTTTTCATAAGTCAATTCGTGCACCATGGCACCAAATACTTTTAAACAGAATTGAGCTGCAGGCGCCTTTGATTGCATAATACGGCAATCTCATTGAGCTTTGCAGTCTCTTTTCTTCGTTTCCCCAAACCTGGCGCTCGGGAAGAGTTGACTCAAACAGACAACCATTCTTCCTGCGTGATGCATGCATGACAATGACTGCGTCCCTATGCCAGCACAATCCATGCACTGCAGGAGCAGTGTAGGCAGGCAGCTGGAGGAATGGCGAGAACAGTCGCTACCAAGTTTTATAATCTTTTTGGGGATTTCGAGATCAGAAATTTTCACAATAAAAAAGTTTGAGAAATGGATCGTAGCCAATAATAATATTCTATGTTTTTTGATTTGACAGAATCTCCCCATGTTGAACAAACTATTTATGTTTAGATGCATGCTCTGATCGAATTGATTCTCTTTTTTTTTTTTTTGCATGCATCAAATTAAGAGCATCTACAATTATGATCATGGAAGCTAAAAACAATCAAATGAAGTAAACTTAATGAGCAAGAAAATTCTAGTGAACCTTTGAAGTATTGTGTAAACACTTCTTGAAGCAAAAACATTTGCAAATATGTTACTACCACTTCTCCTCTAAGATCATAAGTAATTAATCAATTCCTTTCTTGTAGTAATTTGAGGTTTGGTTTGGCTAATCTACATTAACTGCACAAAATTCTGTATTTGCATCATGTCCTCACTTAGAATCACGACACTGTAAAACTCAGTTATGTACAATTCATCATTGTGAGCAGGAAATCACTCGAAGTTCTTAGAATTCAGATGACACAGATTCAAATTTCTTAACCCATTCCTGATCTCACAAAGAGGTGATAAAATAATAATAAAAAAAAAAATCTTATTTTCTGAGTTGCTAATCTGTGCTAATGCTGTCAATCCATGTCACTAGCTGCTTTGACAGTGGCCTCATCTTTGGCGAATCACTCAGGCAGACACAAGCAATCTCAAGAATCTTCATCAGTTGGTAGAAGAGCAACTTATCGTAAATCCGAGGATCAAACACCTCCACTTCTCTCTTTTCCTTCTTCATCTGAAGCACCCACGAAATCAGCTCCCTCCCCCCTTTTGGTTTGCACATATTGATCGGTCGTTTACCGGTTAGTAGCTCCAGAAGCACCACACCAAAGCTGTACACATCGCCCTTGAAAGTAGCAACTGAGGACTGACCATACTCTGGAGGAATGTAGCCTAATGTGCCAACCAAGTCTGTGGTGACATGAGTGTCGGAGGGAAATATCAGCCTTGCGAGGCCGAAGTCGGCCAGATGAGCCTCAAAGTTCTCATCGAGCAGGATGTTGCTGGACTTGATGTCGCGGTGCAAGATGTGTGGGTCACAGGATTGGTGCAAGTAGGCCAGTCCCCTCGCCGCACCTTGTGCAATTTGAAGCCTTTTGTGCCAATCTAGTAGTGTGCCACCATCAGGTTTTTCATGAAGCCAGTAGTCCAAGCTTCCATTTTGCATGTAAGAATAGATTAGGAGTCTGTCACTGCCAATCTTGCAGTATCCTTGAAGAAGAACAAGGTTTCGATGTTGAGCTCGTGAAAGTGTTTCAATCTCAGCCTGGAATTCCCTCTCCATTTGGAAGTAGTCACCCGAAAGGCGCTTAACAGCTACCTTTCTCTCATCCGGCAGGATTGCTTTGTAAACAAGACCAAATCCTCCACAGCCAATGATGTTGGACTGATCAAAATGATTGGTGGATTTCAAGATGTCACCAATGCTCAACTCACTGCTATTGTTCATGTTGTGAAACAGAAGCACCAGTCTGGATTCGGCTCCCTCCAAGTCCTCGTTCGAATTCGCATCATCTGCCGCCTTTAAGCCATCATCCTGTCGACTGCAATGGTTCCTCGACACAAGAAAGTAAACGAAAGCAAGAAGAGTGGATGTTGCAACTCCAATTCCGAAGGCTAGCCCTATGATCACACCTTTGCTTCTCCTCCTTTGTTCAGTCTGCTCCTCATGCTGTTCAGAATCACATAGTTTCAAGTGAAAGCCACAAAGACCCGGATTCCCCTCAAAATCCAAAGTTGAGAAAGTAGAAAACTGGCCTCCTACAGGGATTGGACCCGACAAGTCATTGTAAGCCACGCTGAAACTTGATAGAAAGTTGAGCTTGATCAGTGAGGAAGGAATGCTTCCACTGAGATAGTTATGAGACAAAACCAAAGACTCCAAACTAGACATGCCTGATAACTCATCTGGGATGTTCCCTGACAACCTGTTTTGCTTCAGATCAAGCACGAGAAGCCTCTTGAGGTTCCCAAAATTGGGTGAAATCGACCCAACAAGCATGTTTTGGCACAGAATTAGGGATGGTGGGAAGCTACTGACTTGATTATACTGCAGTCCCTTGCCACTAATGTTCTTCTTCACAAAGAAAGGGAAGTCCTCATCTGGGGGTCCAAACCGCGAGCTATTACCGGATATCAGGCTCTTCATCTCTGTCAAACTGATTGGAATTTCTCCACTCAGCGAGTTATTCGATAAATCCACATAGAAGAGGTGATCAAGACCACCTATCCATGAAGGTATGCTCCCTTCCAAATGATTCCATGACAAGTCAAGAACATTTAACTCTCTCAAATTGGACAACCAAGTTGGAATGGATCCCAAAAGGCCACAGTTTGCAATAGCCAGAAGTTGTAACTTCCTGAATCCTTGAATCCCATTGATCGGAATCCTCTCACTGCCATGGAAGTTCCTTGTGAGTACCAAACCAGTAAGGCTGTGGACTTCCTTCAGAATCAGCAATGCAGAAGATATGTTAGTTAAACTGTTATTGGAAAGTGAGAGATAGGACAGTGAGCTAAAGTTCCTGAAACTGCTCGGGACTTCACCAGTTAGGTTGTTTCTGCCTAGGTTCAAGGTTCTCAACTCTACACACTGAGAAAGATTGTGAGGAATGGTGCCAGTGAAGAAGTTAGACCCTAGGTTAAGTGAGCTAAGCTGATTCATTGCCATGCAATTGAGACTGATCTTGCCGGTGAGAAAATTGTTCTTCAAGTTGAGCAAAGCGAGTGGCGATAAGTTGGACAAAGAATAAGGCAAACTGCCACTGAAATTATTGGACTGAAGAGACAAATACTTGAGCTTTGATAATCTAATGAACACGTTGGGAATCTTGCCAGATAAAGAATTAAAGGAAAGGTCCAAGAGCTCAAGGTTGGACAGGTTACCTAAGCTTGTGCTAAGCAAACCATGGAGCAAATTCTCCTGCAAATGCAGCCTCCTCAAAGATGACAACTTGAACAAATCATCCGGCAAAGTCCCGAACATTCCATTCGCATCCATGGAGAGCTCTTCGAGGAAAGCACAGTTGCCAAATCCCACAGGGAATTCGCCGGAAAATGAGTTTGCCGAGAACCGGAGGACTCGAATTTGGGCCGAAGAGTTGCAAATTTCAGTGTCCATACCACCATCTAACTCATTGAAGCTGATGTCAAGAACCAGCAACCTTGTAGACCGATAGAAAATTGGGTGTTTGCCGCTGAAAGCATTGTATGAGACATTGAAGACTTCGATCGAGGGAAGGAATGAATCTGGAGGAATAGGCCCCGATAGCTTGTTCATGCTGAGATCTAGGTGCTTCAGTCTGGTGAGATTGAAGAGTCCAGATGGAACAGTGCCTTGAAGAGAGTTGAGGGAAAGGTTGAGGCTTGAGAGATGATCCAAATCTGCCAAGGAATCAGACAAGAAGCCTTTCAAGCTCCTATTTTGGAGATCCAAACCAACCACTCTTGCTCCGAGTACTCCAGAATTTTCACAAGAAACACCTTCCCATCTGCAGCAATTGGAATCCGATGCATTGAAGCTCCAACCTGGAATCCCAGAATCCAGGCCTCTGAACAAGCTTTCCAGGGCGACTAAATCTGCAGGGTCGCAGCTCTGGGAATTGCCGGGCGAAGCATCGGAGAAGAAGAAGAGCACCAAGAACCAAAACTTGAATCTTTGATTCAACACATAGACGAATTTGTTCCCCTTCTTCATAACCGCAGAGCAAGATAGGAGTCGCAGCAAGTGGTAAAGGTGGTTCTTTTATGGTAGCTCGAAACTTTGCCAAAAGAAATCTTTTGGGATTCCCAAGAAGTCTTCCATACAAGCAACAATGCTTTAGTACTTCAAAAGAAGACCCATACAAAAAATCAATAGATTTCCTCTGCTTACCATGAGATTTAATGCTTAGATTGGTAAAGGCGGCAGCTTTCCGCGATGCAAGCAATGCTTAGACTTCCGTTAGCTTCTGCGACAAGTTTCATCGCCAAGATCACGCTGCAACCCCTAATCAGGGAAGAACGGGGCAGAACTGGGCAGGGAGAAAAGAGTTAGAGAGAGAGAGAGAGAGAGAGGTTGGCTTGGTTTTGACTCCACTTTATTGCAGAAACCTTTGTCGCTCCTTATCTCTTATTCGTATTAAATTTAATTTGATCCTTGGGCTTCTCCTTGAAGATATATTTGATCTTATCGCTAAATTAATCGAAGTGGAGCGGAGGCAGAAGGCGGCGTGGGTTTGGCAGGAGGGAGAGGAGGAGACAGTGGCGGCCCGGCTGACGCGACGGCGACCGGCGCTGGTTGGGATACAAAGTCAACGGTCAAAGCCTTTAATTGCAACTCTGTGCGACCGATTTGGACTCTTCCGGCCCGACCGCACAGTACCCACTGTGTAGATTCGCTTTTTTTATTATGCGCCCTTCTCTTTCCAAATAATTGCATCAACTTTCTTTTTTCTTTTTAATATATATACATGTATTTTGTGTGAGTCAACACGAACAGTGTGTCTAAGTAGTCCTATTCTTGATCATACTTTCATTGTAATATAATTATAAATTTTCATACTAGGTATTTCTTACCGAATTTGAACCACAGGTAATGATAGATGTTCAAATTTACTTGGTGACCAATATGTGGAGTTGAGCCCTTCACCTCTAAGACTAGTTAGATATAATAAAAAATAATAATTATATTGTTTACTTTTGGATTTAAGAATTATATGATAAAATAATCCAACCAACGAGAAATTAAAATAAACATATTTTGTGAGAAATTTAGTAAAATCATGTCGTCCAAATAATTGATCTCTTTTTAAAAGCATAATTAAAGTGTTAAAGCTCTTTAAGTTGACTTATTTTGCTCGATTTGATTGAATTCTCTGGTGATGTTTTTGTTTCTATTCATATAGTGATGTTGGTTTATTTGGATTTGTGCATAGGTCTCAATGATATGCCTTGGTAGGGTTTCATTGGTTGACTTATGAAAAAAAACAATGAAAAGTTGATTTAACACTAGGAGGTTAAATTTCATACCAGGACTATCTGTGTTTTCCAAATTTACCTTATAGCCGATTTGTGAGGTCATACTAGGTCGTCCACTTCTAGAATTAGTTGGACTCAAGCCTAGATACTTGAATTACAATAATAGGAGGTTAAATTTCACATTTCTTTAAAACAGAAGAGAAGCTTTTACACAAAACCTTAGAGAAGGATACAAATAATCAGTGGTTCAATGTTATCTGTGAAATCAAACTCTGCACCTACCACTAGCAATTAAAGTAGTCTAATTTATCAGTGATTCCCATGCAATATGTGGTGGACTGATTTAGACTACCGAAAGTTGAAATCTCCGGCCTCCACCACCATTAAAAGATCTGAAAGATGTCATTAACAAAACTATTTTGCTCCAAACAAAAGATCAGTGGAATTGGATGAGTGTGAGTTAGTGGAGAGGTCGGAGTGCTTCACATGAAACTTGAGTGTTCTGAAAGGCTTATCAGAAACGCTTCAGCTTATCCCTGTGCTGTTAATGGTAATTGTTCTGCTTTTTGTTTGAGTGGAAATTGTCACGTCAGACATTGCTTAGAGTGGATATCTGCATTTTATTTTATTTTTCTTTAAGTAATGGCATTGTTTGGTTGTGTTGGTAGGCAAATGTTGAATGGAGAAATGACTGCCTTTGGCTAATGGTAATGACCAATGGATGAGTGATTGCATGCAGCAGGGTTGGCAGTGTGTGCATGTCTGCCATTTAAGTAGCTCAATCAAGATGCTGAGTCATGGTTCCATATTGGAATCAGACCTGATGAGAAGTAATTAGATCGCACCTTACTTTGATGTAACTTAAAGCATGCAGAATTCTTGACAGGAACTACTTGGTTTGTGCTGACATTTCAGCTTCATAGTTCTTCAGTATCGTTTCATGATCTTCATTCATATCAGAAGCATTTATCGATCCATGGCACAAAATAAGATGGCAAACAAGCATCATAAGGGAACACACAACCTATTTCCCTGCATAAAACATGAATGAACACTTTACCTATTTTTGCAGGCAGTATGTTTTCCTTTTCCTGTATTTAATGTAGATTGCTTTCAATGTGCCAATTATTAGTCATCCGAACATAAAATTGATGTTCAGGATATCCATCAGGAACTGGAATGGCTTGGCTTTGTCGATGATAATATATTGCAGGAGTGAAATATGCAAGAATCCAAGCTCCCATGCTAGACCTGAAAATAATAGGGAAACTTTTATGTTCTGTCACGAGATTGAAGGATATTTGGTACACTAAAGACTGAATTTTAATAAAAAGGTATAGTAACTAGAGCAGAGATGAATATTTAGTTTCTTGAATAATAGGGAAACACTTCCCAAATACTAAAGAATTTTAAGAAGAAACTCTCTTTTTCAAGTCCCTTGGTCTCCTATAGTATCGTCAACTCCCCAAAGCATCTACTAGGCTCCATAATGCTCCACCATACAAAATCATTCAGTAAAAAAAAAATCCTAAACTCTAAAATTTGATTTATTTGACACTTTGGTCATAGTTAAAGCTGCAAGCCCAATATTTATACAAACCCGATATGGTGTTTCTATTATCTCATCCGATAAGCTCGTGAGAGGCCAAGACTTCACAGTAGACAATGCCCTTGTAATGAGATCTGCATATGGCAAGTACGAAAGTGACCTACAGTTCAGGGAATACTTTCATACTTTCAAGCCAAAGTAACAGATTGCAATATTTTAATGACTGTAAATGTTCACAAATCCCGGTTTCCTGATGAATTCTGTTTCATCTTGCAACATTGACATGTTGTCAAACGAGGTTCTAATTTTGTGATCTTTTGTCCAATTTCTACTATAATTTTCAAAAATGGCTTTCAAGAGAAAACTGCCATGGACCCTAAAGCAAGTGCCAGGGAGGCAGCAATATGCAGTTTAATGAACCCATTAGTCCCTTGCTTATTTAGTGAGGAGGAAGAACGCAAGAACAAAAATTAAGAATAGATTGGAGCTCAACTATGCTTTCTTAGGTGCTTGTGATAATATGGACAAACAATTGGCTAAGATTTTGTTTTTCTGAATTTGCCAAAAGTTACAAATTGATCAATAATGTTAAGATTGCATGACAAAGAGCCTGTGATCAGAGACACATACAAACTTATCGGTAAATAACAATGATACCATTAGAAAGGAAACAGGGTGATACTTGAAGGACGCAAAGAAGGAAATGATTCTCTTGATGGGTGTTAAATGGTGAGTCCTTGCATTGCAAACATCTGAAGTAGTGTTTGGCACCGAAGATTACTTTAGATACACCATCTGAGAACACAATACTTGAGGAGGAAAGAAATAGTTCATTCTACGATACATAGTGATCGGAGCATATCAACATGGTAAAACAAAGCTAAGTTAAACAACATTCAATCATACTCAACATAAAATGGTTTCTCAGTTGAACTAAAACACATGCATTTAAACATTCTCCTTCTCTTGTTGTTTAAAACTGTACTGTTATATAATGAGCTAGAAGAAAGTTAAAGCATCAACCTTTGACTGCAGGTGCATCATCTAATTCCTTTTATGAGTAGCAGATGCAGCTAACCTTTGACTGCAACTTTTTTGGATGCATCATCTACATCTTGCTGGTTTTCGTTGTGCTTTTTCATTCAGGGTAACCTTTGGCTGCAACTTTCTTGGATGCATCATCTACATCATGCTGGTTGCTGTTATGATTTTTTCATTCGGGTTGATCCTTTACAAGACAAAACTTTCTGTAATATGATGCAATGAGGCTAACACAGAGCCAATTTATGTAATTCCATTAGGAATTTGGATTGCTCACAGTTATGTTTGGACTTCCACAACACTTTATCAGATGATTGTGTGAGGCTCAACATCTAATGCTTCATTTTTTTCCCTGCTTTATTCTCGGCTGAAACATCTCCCTGAAAATTGAAAAATAATTATGGAAAAGATGGTAATAGACACTGGCAGGAAATTGAAGAAGGAATTAGGAAAAACTATAAGTGATTTTAATTACCATAAAGGATCGAGAAATGAGAGGCAACCTGAAATAAGGTACCTGCCATTTTAGATGCTATCAATTATCTCGCAAGATACAGTCAACTAGGAGTAGCACTGCATGGTATCAGGTATCATCATATGATTCTCAACAATCATAAGGCTAAAATCTAAAAGTGACACAATATGACATGAATATCTAAATAGATTGATATAAATTGATCCATTTGCGAATATAATTCATTTAAAAAGTATTGATAAATTTTATGCTATGACTTAAATTCTTTATAATTCAGTTAATGATGCACCTTTTAAATTCAATGCTGAATTCGACCCGACCTACCTATGATTACTAAGCCTAAAATCTAAAATTGACACAATATGACCTAAATAGATTGATACAAATCGATCCATTTGCAAATATAATTCATTCAAAAAGTATTGATAAGTTTTATGTTATGACTTAAATTCTTTAGAGAATTCAGTTAATAATACATCTTTAAAATCTAGTTTTAAAAAAGATCTAATTATTCTTATATAGTTTCTATTGACCTGGATGGCACAACTCATTCATGATATGATTAACATGGCATATCATCCCAATGATAACACAACAATAATTAAAATAACCACTTAGCATTTAACCAGGCACAATTCTAGAGTCCTCTCCTCTGTAAGTGATCTTAAGGAGGGTGGCTCCATCAGTCACAAAACAAATTCTTAAGCTGTGCATTGTATTGATCTTTAGCAAAGGAATCCTCCATATTGTGATTATAAACTATCATATACTACGTTTTGGAATGTCATATATGATTTTTTTGAATTGCAAATGTATACAATGGCTCATGGCTGTGAACTTCCAAATATGATGGTTTGGAAGATTATACAGTCATTTAAATTGCACCTGCATTGTATTCAGCACATTCAAGTATTTCTTCCCCCTGATGTAGGAGATGAGATGATATTTGGGATCAAGATAGCTGCAGTCTTTTATTCATATGCAAACAATTTAACTTCACAACTTCCCTCACTAAATCTTTTACTGCAATAACAAATGAAAATTCCCCTTTTATTCATATGACAAAACTTTGAACATTCAAACGAATAAATATTCGGTAAGTGATCAAACCAGGAATTGATTTTGTCCAATAACATTGGCAAGAAAAGAAAAAATTAAAGACTCTGAACAATATATCATAGAGAAGAATCACAAGCGAATGAGGGAAAACATCTCTTTTAATATTTTTTTTAACGAAAAAAAGGAAAAGAATCCCTTTTTCTTGTAAGGACAAGAACGGCAGGAAACGGAAAGTTCGAACGGAGATCACCAGGGACTCACCCTTGAATCAGTTTGAGAGAGACAAGCGGCACACAAATTGAGAGATTATGAAGTACTTTTCAAGCCATCAAATCAAACTCCTCCGTTCCCAAGTTCGTCCCCCGGGATGAGTGGTGCTTTTCGCACCCCCTCTGCCTCCTCGACCCCACCTCAAATTTTAAAATTGCTTACGCTTCTAGCTTAGGAACAAATATTATTTTTTTCAAATGAAGAGTACATATAATAAGACATAAAAATACATAAAACAATTAATGAAAA
>JBBMJZ010000048.1:10564720-10577790 GCA_037833815.1 Zingiber zerumbet | reverse complement strand
TCACGGGTGGCTACTAGCCATTAGTGCAAATGGTCAAGACATGGGGGAGGTTATGCTCGGTCACGCCGAGTTTCGACGCCTAGACCTCATGTGGTAACACCCCATGTTTTAACCATCGCACCGCCCCGAGAGGACAAAGGGGACCACTTAAATGAACAATATCACTTTGGTTCTAATGATACTCATTTTATATTAATTTAAGATCTTTTTAAAACAATTGAATGAAAAAATTATTATATTATATTCTACTAGAGATATTGGAGTAATTTTGACAAATAAGAAATCTGAGACAGCAGCTATATTTTGTTTAGAGTTAAGGAAATAGATATTAATAAATTTAAAGAAATATTTAAAAATGTAATTATATATATTTGACATAAAATATTAAAATTTTACCTTTATGAGAAATGACATTTATTTTATACAAATTTAAGGCCTCTAAAGTCATTAGTGTTTAACTAGTAATAGTCGATGATTAGATGTTATTTCAGTCAATTAGTGATTTCTCAATTACTTTATTTAACATTTAAAAGAAAAATAAATACCGAAAGACTCAAGATACAATATTCTCCATTTGATTAGAAGGTATATAGAATGGCTTAAATATTTTTCAAAAAAAATGTATATAGAATGGCTTAAATATTTTTAGCAAAAATATTTACAAATGTTTTCAATAGTTACTAATTAAAAAATAAATTTATTAATGAATTACTAATTAAACAATAAATTTATTAATTAATTACTAATTATTTTTTATAATTGGTAATTATTTAACTATTAATTGAATGATTAACACTTAACTTTAGTAGTTAAATAATTTGTAATTATTTAATTACCATTTTTAAAAACCGCCATTAAAAGATTTAAAAATAAATTTAATTAGAGCATTATTGTCAGCAGCTAAAATTACTAATTAATTAACCATTAACTAAAAATAAATTAATTTAAATGTATCGTTTTACACAACCTATCCAAATTTTTAAAAAATAATTACTACCCAAATTAAAATAATAATTTAACGACAAATTATGGGTGTAGAGATCAAGGTTGAATTATCATTCCGTAAATTATCTTAAAATCTCCTATCATAACTTAAACTTTACATAAAGTCTACGTATAAAAAAAAACTTTATTTTTACTCCATATAAAATTATGTTTACTTAAACTCCCTACATATAAACATGGTTATCTAATTACCCCTAATTTTTTTTAAGTAACAAAAAGTCTAAAATGAGATATAATTTCTTCTAAATTTAACACATTTAAACTTGAATCAAATATATTTTCTATCAAATTGAGTACAATTTTTTTCTGCTTAATATAATTTCTCATAAATTCAGTACTATTTAAAGAAAATTTAGTATATTTTCTATCTAATTAAATATCATTTAAAGATAATCTAATATATTTTCCATCCAATTGAACACTGACCAACTAATAGATTAACTTAGCCAATCGATTTAGTCAAAGTCAATCGGTTGGTATGAGCTCATAATCGATTGCTTAGGTGGAAAAAAATCACGCTAAATTTGATAGAAAATATACTATATTCTAATTTAATATGATAAATTTAGGAGGAATTACTTTTTATACTTATAAAAAAAATACTAAGGATAGTTACATACATTGGTGTTCATTATATTTGGTTAGGGGTAGAAATAAAGTTTTTTTTTACATGATGATTGATTTAAATTGTGATTGGGATTTTAAGACAATTTACCTTGAATTTTATCAATTTAATTAGTTTGATTAATTAACTAATTAGGGGCAAAACTATTAATTTAATGGCTGAAGGTACGCATTATTTGTTTTATAGTGTCGGCGAGGTTTGTTTAATATATAAATTTTATAAAGTAATTAGAAATTAAATAATTTATTTATTTTTAAAATTCGCAATCATCTAACATTCTTGTCAAATTATACGTAACATTATTTTAATACGATCCAATCTCTCAATCAAACCTTATAATAAATTATACGCGAAATTAAATATTATGTCATTTTCTTCCTCTATTAAGTTTCATTTTAATATTTATAGTGTTTACTTCAAGAATGTATCGTTACAATTTCGTTATCATATTAAATACGTTATATTGTCACAAAACGGCGTTATATCGATTTTTGGTCAGCAATAAAACATTCGACGTCTTCATCCTGTCAGAGGTGTTCGTCTTGCGGCTCACTTCCGGTGCCTCGACCCCGAGGCATGGCCTACTTCGGTTCCGCGCTCGTGCTCTTGGTGCTTCTACTATGGAGTCCGATCACCTCCGGTGACCCTCAGGCCAATCTCCTTCAAGCCGGCTGCAGCTTATACAACTCCACCAACGCCTCCGTCTTCGCCGCCACCTTGAACCGCACCTTCGCCGACCTCCGCTCCAACATATCCTCCGCCGCCTCCAGCAGCGCCGCGGCCCACTTCGTGACCGCGGCTGGAGTCTCCTCCCAGCCCGTCTACGCCCTCTTCCAGTGCCGCGGCTACCTCTCCATGGCCGACTGCCTCGCTTGCTTCTCCGTCGCAGAAGACCGCATCCGCCGATGTGGCGCCGCCAACGGCGCTCGCGTCATCTACGACGGGTGCTTCCTCCGCTACGAGAGCGCCCCCTTCTCTGACCAGGGCACGCTCCCGGGGAACGCCAACTTCTGCGGCAGCCGCAACGCGACGACGGGAGCGGGGTCAGCCGGGTTCGCCTCCGCGGGGCTGGCACTGGTGATGGATTTGAGAGACGCCACGCCGATGGCGCCGGAGTTCTTCACGGCGGCGGAGAGGGAGGGGGTGTTCGGGATAGCGCAGTGCGTGGAGACGCTCAGCGTGGCGGTGTGCCGAGAGTGCCTGGCGACGGCGGTAAACAATGTAGTGTTGTGCCTGCCGAGCGCCGACGGCCGGGCGGTGGACGCCGGCTGCTTCATGAGGTACTCCAACCAGCCCTTCTTCCCCGCCAACCAAACCATGGATTTATCCCCTTTCTTGAATTCAGGTGAGCAAATTCATGGTCACCACTCTGAAATTTGTCCAGTGGTACGAATGCTCAAGCTCTGTTTTAATTGAATTTATCCATAATACAATACAATACAAAGAAAGACGATTAAGACGAACTTCAAGAACAGGGAACAATTGGTTCTTCACTTCTGCTTACTCTCTGGCGATAATGGAATTAATTTATCTATGAATTCTGTCATGGAAATGGAATAGGGAGATCAAGCAAGCGGAGGGTCATAATTTGGGGCGTCGCTGGAGGAGTCTGCGGCCTGTTGCTACTTGTAGGGCTTGTAGCACTTCTGTGGATCAGAAGATCTAGATATCAACTAGGTCTCCGAAAAGGTTAGTGAATCTGATGTATTTGTTCTCTATTCACCTGAAAGTTATCAGGTTTAGATTTCTATCCAGGGGATTAGCAAAGAACAGCAAGATAAACTATTCATTCTCTTTTTTTGCATGATCGATAAGTGGAGGAAAGACTTCATCTTTATTAATGGTTCTCTTCATAAACTATTGTGATAGTTCTGTAACAACTAACAACCATGCATCATCAGTAATTTCAATGGTTTTGATGTTTATCATCTCTTAATACACGGCCGGCACATTGAATATCCTTGGTCAACTTTGTTGCAAACTTTATCAACACTGTCTAGAATGTCATTTGGCCTATCAGATGTTTTTGTATGCAAAGCCAAAATCTATCACATCATTCAGAGGAGATTGATTTCCTTAGTGGATGTTATCATTTGTTTACTAAATATTTCTAGAATAATGGAGGCGGCTAGTGGCCAAATGAATATCCAATTCATGTCTGAACTTACCTTGAATTTGGACAAGATCTTTTGAGAAGGATAAGACATTCTTAAATGTTAATAATGAGTTTGACTTCTTGCCATCTTATTTCTGTTGGAATGTCATAATCTAATCCAGCCGTATTAGGTCAACTACTTGGGTTGGTTATATAGATTCTACAATAGACACTGTATGAGCTTTAAGTCAATACAAAAATTATTCAGCAGGCTGAATCTGAAATGCATTTGACAGGGTTGTATTTGTTGAAAATTTGGATATAGCCAGCCGGCTAAAATGTATTATTAGCATTCAATTTTCTTCTGATAAAGATTTCAAATGAAATGAACTGAGCTCTAAACTTTTGTTATGTTTCTTATGATCTGATGATCCATGTGATTTATGATGAAGCTATCTTTGTGCAGGAAATATATTAGGGGCCACTGAATTACAAGGTCCAATAAATTTCCATTACGAGGATCTTAAAAAAGCTACAAATAATTTCAGTGAAGACAGTAATAAATTAGGAGAAGGAGGTTTTGGGGATGTGTACAAGGTGAGAGCTATTAAGTGTAAACAAAAATAGTTTTGATGAATCAAAGTTTCAAGGTTTTGATGAATCAGTAAAGATATGCTTACAGTTATAGTTATCATCGCAGGGCACACTGAAAAATGGGATTACAGTGGCTGTAAAGCGACTGGCAATTGCTCAAGTTAGTAGGGCAAGAGCAGATTTTCAGAGTGAAGTGAAGATCATTAGCAATGTTCATCATAGAAACTTAATCCGTCTGCTTGGATGTTCTAGCAAAGGCCAAGATTTTCTTCTTGTCTATGAGTACATGGCAAATAGCAGCCTCGACAAGTTCATATTTGGTAATATTCTCTTAAATCTCAAACATACAAATAATAGCTTACATCTATCTTACTGGATTGTGTCATGTACAAATCATTCTTCAACAGGTGACAAACGTGGATCCCTCAATTGGAAACAGAGATTCTCCATAATCGTCGGCATGGCTCGTGGTCTTTCTTACCTGCATCATGAATTCCATGTTTGTATCATACATCGCGATATCAAATGCAGCAACATTCTTCTTGATGATGATTTCCAGCCAAGGATTGCAGACTTTGGCCTAGCGCGCCTTCTGCCGGAGGACAGGAGTCACCTCAGCACTAGGTTTGCTGGCACTCTGTAAGTCTTTAATTGACAAAAGAGGCTCATTTAAAGTTGTGAAATTCTCAAAAGGCGTGCTTATTTTTCAAATTTCAGGAAACAAATGCACATTTTGAGAATTCTACAACTCATTCCATGTGGTTTCCATTCATAATACGATCAAAGGTCCTAAATTCAAATTATCAATACTGTATCATGTGTAGGGGATATACAGCACCTGAGTATGCAATCCAGGGGCAGCTCTCTGAAAAGGTCGATACTTATAGCTTTGGCGTAGTCGTTCTTGAAATGATAAGCGGACGGAAAAACAATGACATAAAGCTCGAACCTTTGACTCAATATCTCCTTGAATGGGTAATCACCATGTACAACTCTTGATTCTAAACTTTCTTTCCTACATTTTTTAGGATCATCTTGTGTGTTTGATCTATACAGGCTTGGAAACTATACGAACGCGATCGATTGATGGAGTTGGTCGACGAAAGCTTAGATCCTAGTGAATTTTCTCCAGAAGAAGTGAAGAGAATTGTTAAAATAGCTCTTCTCTGCACACAATCTGCTGCAGCTGAGAGGCCGACAATGTCAGAGGTTGTTGTTATGTTGCTGAGCCAGAGTGATGCTACTCCTCAGCCGACAAGACCGACCTTCATAGATGCTGCAAGTAGTGTTGAAGGTAATGTTGTATCCTTCACCACCGGCTCATCTTCTACCTCGCATGCAACTGTTTCTGTATCTCAGTTCTCTGCTCGTTAATGTTCCATGACAAGTAGCAAGCATCCTGTTCCAATGAAGTAAAAAACATAATTTTTACAAACCGTTTCATATTCTGATTGTATATTTAGATGAAAGAATATGTATTCTAAGTGAGCTAAGAGTGATTGTTGTTCCTTAAAAAATTGTTGCAATGTTGAGAAGTTTTCACAGCAATTGACCAAAGGGTGTACTTTCATATTCTAATTGTATATTTAGATGAAAGAATATGTATTCTAAGTGAGTTAAGACTGATTGTTGTTCCATAAAAATTGTTGCAATGTTGAGAAGTTTTCACGGCAATTAACCAAAGGGTGTATTGAAAGCAATGTAGATACATCAAAACAAACTAAAAGATGCATCTAAGGATCTAGTTATCATCATCCATAAGGCTACATTGGATAAAAATTGAAAACAACGGCAAACGAATGGTCTTACCTGAATTCATTTCATTAGTCATTGTCCTTATCGTCGGAGTTCTTGCAACCACAGAATGATCTTCTACCAGAATGAGTGGCATGCAATATATAATCCTTCTCAACGAGGAAGAGAGGAGGAAGATGAAGCTCTCTCTTGAAGGTTCAAGAATATGCTCTAACCAAGAGTTTCTTCTCTTATATACCAAGTATACCCTCTAGAGATCATCCACATAAAAGCTCATACATTATTAATAGCTCATTAATGTTTACGAGTCAGGTTAGCGGTAGGGGCGGATCCAGCGAGGGACGACATCAATGGTCGTCCTCTTGCCGGCAGTGGAACCCCTAGTATTATGAGGTTTCACCGATGGAGAGGATACCGCCCTCTTGTTCCGCGTAAAAGTCGTCCCTCCATACTTGAATTCCTGGATCCGCCACTGGCTAGTGGATCTACATATTGAATCCACGTCCACTAATCTAAACCCCTTCATGTTAAAAGCATTAGATCACCTAATAAGGATTTAGTTTCTTAATAACAATTAGTTGTGAGTGTGTGTTAATCAAATGTAAGATCACCTTATTGAGATTAAGCTCACTTATGTGGACTTAATCAGATTAAGACCATCCATATGGACTTAATCGAATTAAGACCATCCATATGGACTTAATCTTTCATGTACTAATTGCGCAATTGTTAAAAGATGTATTTAATTTTCAGATTTTTCAAAGGGCAAATTTATTTTCTATGTTACCTCTTCTACCAACCACTATGGTATTACATTCAAAAAATAATATTATTTTAGAGTTGTATAAACTCTAAAATCATCATCATTGTGGTATTATATTTTGAAAATCAATATCATAATAGTATTATAGTAAAAGATGATTACGTTCATTTTCATTACAGACGCCCCCTCACAACACCATCGTAGTATTATATTTTAAAATGTAGGTGCTAATCTTTGAAATTCAGCATCACTGTGGCATTATTCTTTGAATGCAATATCACTATTATTGGGAGGAGTAAAATAAAAATAAGCACGTCTTGCAAATCTAAAAGTTAAGGGTGTCTTTTAGAATTATGCAATTTTAAATGTGCTTAATTAATATTAGAAAAAAAATGTTTTCCCATTTTGTATACTATTTTTTAAAAAAATAATTACTCTTGGACTGTCAACGCAGGCCCATTTATTTCCGGCCCAACCCAAGAGATCATTAATACTTCTGAGCTTCTGCTTTATAGCTCTATCCATCTTGTGATTGGATGAACAAGTGGGACCTTGATTGAAATACTCATCCTAAGCAATCGTAAAGCAGGTAATAAATGATGTTTTTAAATCGAGAAACAAAGAGTAGTACGGTTTTGAGTTATATATTGTAACCGCCTCAGCTGATCGCCTCCGCTCCTTTCGCGTCGCGTCGTCTGGGTCTTTCTTTCTGCTCCGTCGACGCCGATGGCCTCCGCTTCCGTCACCGCCGTCCTCCTCGTCGCCTCCGCCGCCTTATTCCTCTCGACATTCGCCGCCGCCCGCCCTGGAGGGCCTTTCCACCCTATCAATGCCCTCTTCCTCACTAGCTACACCGTCTCCTCCTCCTCCTCCTCCGGCGCCGACTCCGCCGATGCCCCCCGACGCTCTTACCGCTTAATTTCAACCTACCGTATCATCATTCCTTTCTACTTTTCATCCTCGTCCTACGTCTTCGAAGAACCGCGTCCGTTACTCATCACGGAGCCCGAACTGAACGGCCGCGAGGTAGCCTCCCGCGGGTTCGGATCCCTTCAGGATCGCGCCGAGATGATCGTCGTCCTCCTCCTCGGCCTCCTCGCACTCGTTATATTCGCTTTCGGGTACACGGCCACCAGCCACTACGAGGGCAGCGGATCCGGCCGAGAGGAGGAAGAGTACCCCGACGAAAGCCCCATGAATGCAAGGTACATCATGATCTCGTCGGTGGAATCTGCCGCTGCCGAAGAAGGAAATGACGGGAAAATTAGGGTTTGAGGCAGTCGGCGAATAATTACCGGTAAAATGCACCTATTCTCGACTATTATGGATATGTTCGCACGGTGTTTGTTTACGCTTTAAAAAATCTAACTTTTGCTTGTTTGATGAACATTAAACGGAATATGATGTCTATTCGTTCTTTGTTCTTGCCCCTTTTTAAAACGTAACTAGTTGATTCTTAAGATCTCTAATGGACTCTTTGTCAAAAAATGTTGTGAAGCTTCTTATCCCATGGAGCTGGAGCAGATGGTAGCGTTATCTCCTGTTAATGTCAAACAAGCAATTTTAAGTTGTTTCCCAAATCTTCAAATGGCTAGGCAGCAGTCGCATTATAAGACGGCCATTTTATCTTAATTCATTGCCTTGTCTATTCCATGTTGGTGTAGCTAGATCAATTCCATTGTTCAATTATGTTTTATGAGTATTGCTTTGCATGTTTTGCTGTCACGTTAAGTGCTCATTTATTAGAGCTATTGAGCGGGACAAGAGCTGAGACCTTGTTCCCTGTTCGAGTTCTGACTATAATAGGATCATCTTACTAGTTGACCGTGCTTTACTTTTTCATCGAATTTGAGTGTCTGAAGATACATTTGTCCCCTTAATAATTAATTGAATAGTATATTGATCTAATGCTCCTGGAAGATTTGTTTTTGTTTGTTCGTGGGGGTTTTTCATATACATAGTTTATCGACAGTGTCAGGTGACTTTGATTCTATCATTTAACCTTTCCTAGTTAGCCTTCTAGCCTTGTCTCTGGATTATTTGAAATTGTAAGTTGTTTAAGGCAACTCCAATGCAAAGTTTTTTAAAGAGGTTTATAAAATAAAAAAATCAAACAACAAAATTCTAATCATTGTGGGTGTAAGATTTGAACTTTATATTCAAATAACAGTAGTGAAATTTTAAAATTACTTTTTTTATCTTAAAATTGATGTAATATGTGATCATACAATTACATGTTATTAATTAGACCACACACAAATCATTTAGAACTCTTAACTATTGGAGATATTTATTAAATTTTTTGATTGTTGATGTGGCATGGTGTGATATTGGGATCATAAATTTTTTTTTTTTGTAGAATTATAATTATTAGAGATGCCTTTAGAGCATCTCTCATCGTTAAAACTCTAAATGAACTTTTTTTTTATAATTTCAATATGTCATGTCAATATTATAAAATCTCATTGAAACATCCATAATGGATAAAGCTCTAAGTAAACTTTTTTTATGATATAATTCATAGCACGTAGTTACACTTCATGCATATACATCAATTTTAATTAAAAAAAATAGGTTTAATTTTTTACTACTACTCTTGAACTATAAACCTCAAACCTCATATTTATGATGGTTTGAATTTTTTTATTCTATTTTTTTTATTTTAAAAACTTCTCACAGACCTTATATTAGAGATGTCTTAGTCATGCTTACATGCTTCTTGATTTGTATTCCCTTTCTAGAACTTGTTGCTTCACTATTGCACCATTAATGTTTTCTCACGAGACATGAAACCAAAAACTTTTCTAGGAGGCTTATGAGCTTATTCTAGGTACTCAGAATAAAAAAACCGAAACCAAAATCAAGAGTACCATTTATTTGTAGATTTATTTAAGGTGTCCTTTGATTATTATATTTTTTTATTCTAATTTATTTAAAAAAATTGCTAATGTTTTTTTCATTGAAACTTATGGGAGAAACTAGATTTTTTGGGGCAAAAACCAAAATAGCGCCCTTTTATTTCCAAATCATCAACCACTTTGATTTTTTAAAAAATAATAATAATTTAATGAAATTGTTCAATTTAAAATAAATTAAAATATAGAATATAAAACACAAAGTGTGACAAAGTGTTGTTAGTTATTTTAGCCAAGTACTGTCACAGTTTGAGAGTCATTTTTTTTTCATGCTTTTAAAAAACTCAATTAATTCATATACTATTTGAAAAAAAAAAAATCAGAACTAAATATCTAAATTATTCTCATTTCTCATCTTTATGTAATAAGAATAAAAAGAAATTAATGAACAACCACAAAGAAATAGAGAGACGTGTGCCGGAAACATAACAAAGAAATAGAGAGACGTGCTGGAAACATAACATATTAGCTTTTGTTTAATGGAAGATAATTCAAAGATAAAAAAAAATCAGTTAACAATGGAAGAATCATGAAAAATATGAAATTACTTTTTCTCCGTAAAATAATTCTCTTTGTGAAACAGAGAAAGTATTTATATATCAAATTATTGGGAAAAAAAACAAATCAGTGGCACCGTATCATCGAATAAAAAAAACGACCATAAACGAGGACGAGCATATTACAATTTGCTCTCCGCTTGTAAATTGCATTGTGTTTCTTGATCAATAAAATAGATTATAGTGTTTGTTCCCTTCCAATAAATAAATAAATAGTGGAGATAGATTCATATTCAAGCCGTTCGTCAAAATCGTCACAAAATAATGGCGAAAAAAATTCTCAGAGCATGATATACCTCAATGGCTTCAAGATGCTGGCGACCAAATAGCATATACCTCAATGTGATTCCTTCAAATTGCATAAATCATTTACTAACCTGAAAATAACCAAAATTGTATCGTTATAGTACTGTCTGAACACTAGATGAAAGGACATATTGATGTAAAGAAGAAACCTTGTCAACACATAACACTATAACAGTTCTAATTCATTCCTCCAAAAGAGAAAAAAAATAATGAAATTCACTTTTGCAAGAACAGGGATGTCGCCCTGTGCAATGTGAACTTAAGACCAAGTTCTAATTCATTCCTCCAAAAGAGAAAAAAAATAATGAAATTCACTTTTGTAAGACACAGGGATGTCGCCCTGTGCAATGTGAACTTAAGACCAGATACCTTCCATGTAGGACTCTGGCTACGGCCAATTTGTTACTTTGGGATCTTTGGCATGTGTACAACTTCACATCTAGTCAGAAAACTAGATTACTTAGATCTTACTTTACAACCACAAACAATCATAACGTCATACCAAAATAAACATAGCTGTTATATAAGAATCAAATCACACGTATTGCCTTCACTCAGATAGTGCACACTTAAATTCCCTCGCATACTGATTAAGTGTAGAATTTTTTTTAGAAACACAACTTCAAACTCTTTTTACAGAAGTTTAATAGTATCTCTCAAATCTTAGTCCAGCACAACCGAATAGCAACTGAAGTTTTAAGAAATTTTGATTATCTTAAAGCCTCAAAGAAGCTTTAAAACAAACTTTACAAGTAGATCTCCTTCCTAAAAAAAAGGAGATACAGAAAACACAAACTTCAGAAAACAGAGTCAAAAACTTTATTAATACAATCTAAGGATTTGATTGTAAGTAACAAAACTCAACTTTATAAAAAACTCAAGGTTCTTCATAAGTTACTTGAAAAAATCAAATATAAATGAACAAACTTAGATTTGAGACTGCACACTATGAAGAAGCTTTGGAATACGCTAAACATTTCTCAATCACTAAAGAAGACTGTTATTGTCAGCTAGAATTTACTAGAGAAGGAAACCAAATATATGTCCAGCAAAATAATACTATTATAGCACTCATCACTACATTATAGACTCTTTACTTGACAATAGGTTACTCCAACTTGAAAAACATAGTCTTGGTAATTCCCAAGCAACTGATTGGAAAGAAGCTCTAACAAAGCTAATAAAGGCTTGAGTCAACTTTCCTTAGGTAAAACACTAACTAAGACACCACCAGTAACTTCCAAGTTTCTAACAAACACTAGGTCAGATGAGTCTCACAAGAGCTAAACCATTTACTCGTAGTTCCCAATTAGCAAGACCAACAAAAGCTAATACTACTTCCTGGCTAGATACTATCCTAATCAGAAGAAATAATTTTTCTACTATTGGTCCTCATCGATTAGAAGAAGTAATTGATCTAGAGAAAGACTTAAAACATTTTCTCTAATGAACAATTAAATACTTTAAATCCTAAGACTCAATAGTTAAAGGATCCTAAAATTTTCTACATCAGTATATCACCATCATAGACAAGAAGCTCTTCACCTTCCTAACGGAGGAGAAGTACGACTTAATCTAATGATTGAGGAAGCAAAAAAAATGCCCTACCTTTGTAAACACAATTATATTCGTTTAGGATTAATTGTATTTGGACTTAGAGAACTTACTAGAGCTAGGTTAGGAGACAAAGTTATGAAAAGTTCATTATAGGACTCACCGAGGTAGATATGAGCACCAAATTGGGATCACTTATTTTATGTCCTAATTTTGTGTTCTCTATGGTTAGTATGCACAACGGAATACAAAAATAAATATTAACAAGAGAAAGCAAACATAACACGTTGATTTAATGTGGTTCGAAAATAGAGCTCCTACTCCACGGCTGTTTATAAGGTGGACGATCCCGATCCGTCGATGGATAATTCCCCGAAGAACTTCCGGCTAGCTCGCGTAGCTCCTTGTTGGTGGAGAAACTCGCCACAAACACTTGCATACAAGCACACCAATCACATGAGGGCTTGGGAGACTCTAATAGACTTTAACCAAGTCTATTTCATCAACCTTAGCCAAGCTCCTCGAGCTCTCTTAAATAGAGCTCAGGAGGAAACACCTAGCTATGTTTCCTGCTACCAGTTGACTGGTAAAATCACCAGTCGACTAGTCCTCTATGGAATTCGGCCGTTACAAGCCAACGGCTCGATGCCAATCGACTGATGGAAGTACTAGTCGATTGCTACAGTAATACTACAATAACTGCTATAGTAACCTGAAATTTTACCTGGGTACAGCCTCTCATGCACTCGTCCTTGCCCGCACAACCTAGACCTAGCCTTCTAGCCTCCTCCATTAACCTCGCGTCCCTTAGATAGCTCTCCATATTTCACGTCTTGCCTTCTAGAGCTTCCATCGGTCCTTGTCATTATTGTCGGGTCTTCCTTTACCAAGAGGTCGCGCC
>JBBMJZ010000048.1:10545289-10564620 GCA_037833815.1 Zingiber zerumbet | reverse complement strand
CGTCCCTTAGATAGCTCTCCATACTTCACGTCTTACCTTCTAGAGCTTCCATCGGCCCTTGTCATTATTGTCGGGTCTTCCTTTACCAAGAGGTCGTGCCTCCAGGACTTCATCCATTACTAAGTCACACTTGGACTTGCGTTGCCAAGACTACATGCTTGGACTTACACCGCCAAGACTCACCCTTAGACTTTCCTCCTTTGTCAAGATCACACTTGGACTCTCCTTGTTATACCTGTATCCTACACACTCACAATGCATATCAAATACAACAATAAACCTATCTTAAACCTTTGTCCAACTATCAAAACCTAGGGTACCCAGATTGCTCCAACAAAGGCTTCTAGAGGTAATGACTCACGTTCTGTACAAAGTTGGTGGCGATAAGGGAGAATCTTGCTGGTGTTGTCTTGCATCATGATTGACATTTTTGTTAGAGATAGTGTCGTTGAACGTCATTGCTTATGTTGTTCTTATTATAATTTCATCATGTTAATTAAATTCGCTTCTTAGACTAACCTGACAGTGGTAAGGTGGAAGTTGATGCTGTTGGAGAAGGATATTTGTTTTTGTTTGTTTTGTTTTTCAAACCATGCTGTATTTTTCTTCTGATAAAATTGGCAGATGGTTGAATGTTGAGTAGAGTAGGCAAACCGAAAAAATTCCATTCCTAAGTTTTTAGTCTAGTAAATTTTTTTAGTAAAGGTTTCTCCGGCCAAAGTATATTCTAAGGGGTCAAAGCAAGGAATTGCCTTGAATGGAAGACCGCCGGTGTTTGAGTTGTTCTTCAATTGGTTTAGGAGAAGTTCACTCCTTATCAAGAGTGTGAAGGATAGTCTTCAAAAGAAAGGAGTTGTACATTTAGTCCTTGTACATCTAATTTGATGACGTGTCTAGCTGGTTCAATCCGTAAATTTATCAATTCTAGGGGAGAATTATCAAAAGGCAATAAGATAAGAGTTTCTTTTTCTTCTAATATTTGTTGTAGAATTTTGCTAAGTTTATAAGAAAACTATTGTATTGACTCCAAGTCATAAACCCAAAGTTGTTGTAGAATGCCGAAATCCATCAAAGTGAAGGGAGTAATAAGTCTTCCTTTATAATTTTTATGTTCAAATTTTTCGCAGTGGATGTTGGCTCTACTAAAAGAATATAGTAGCCGACATCTGCAGCCCAAGTCTAAAGTTTCTGGAGTAGCACATTGGGGAAAAGTATTTTGACATTTAAGTTAATAAGTGTATTCTTCTCCGTATGTAATAGTAATTCCTGGAGTTGGATGTTGATGAAACTACTTAAGTGCTTCTCTAAGTTCTACAAACTGCATAAAGGTAGAAGTATCTCCGAGGGTTCGGATATAAGCGACTATGTCTTCTAATAGATTTTTGTACCTAGAGAATATAGTTTCAGTTTTTCTTCCGGCTTTCACTTGCAAGATTTCAAGAGATTGATAATCCATGGGTCTTTATATACCGGTTGGAACTAAGAGTAACTCACTTTCTTGTAGTGAAGAAGTTGTAGTAGTCTTAGGTTATGACTAAAGTGCCATTAAGTATGATTTATACTCTTGAAATTTTCCATCAATCGGTAACAAAGGACTAATAAAGAAGTTAGGACCTTGTTTAGTCCTAAATAAGTCATAGGCTTCTTCAACAAAATAAAACTTCTTGTAGGGAGGTTTATTTTCTTCTGGAAGTTAAACTTTGACCTCGCCCCAAGTTACATATAAGCAGTTTGAGTTCCTGAAAGAATAGCATAGCAAGGGAATTTTTTCCCAACAGGTTGTTCTACTGTAGTTACGAAATAGTTAGAGAGAGCATTAATGATAGCAATTTTGTAGTTGGCTATGCTAGGTGCTGTAGGAATGTTCCAGACATTGTACATCAAACAATGTTGCACTGGATCCAATTGTGCTCTTTAAGTCAAATTGAAAAGTATCTTCTCTTCTTAAATACCGTTGAAGTTCTTGATTTTCAAACTTTATAGTTTTGTACCCATAAGAAGGGGAGTCTTGGTGCAGCAGTAAAGTTGTTGCTTTGTAACCAAAAGGTCACGGGTTCGAATCCTGGAAACAACCTCTTGCAAAAAGCAAGGTAAGGCTACGTACAATGGATCCTTCCCCGAGACCCCGCATAACGAGAGCTTCGTGCACTAGGCTGTCCTTTTATAGTTTTGTACCCATAAGTTTGGACCTTCTTTTGTTTGTCCATAATCCTAAAACAGTATAAGCATAGTTACTGAAGTAATTGGGATAAAGTATCAACTAGAGAATTATTGGTTCCTTTTATGTATTCCCAATTAATTTTTAATCCTCTATTGATAATTGTGTCAATGAACTTGATCCATCTTTTTTTATCCGAGTCCTTTCCTAGTTCCAGTAAATAACTGCTAGAATTTCTGCTAGCAGTAAATTCTTGCTTTTCCACTGATAAAAAGCATAAAAAAATCTAAGCTAGAATTTCATAATCTAAAGAAGTAAGATGACTCTTTTCTTTGTATTTTTTCCTGATGCATATCTGTACAAGGATTCTGAACTTTTAAGTCATATTTTGAAAGTTTACTAAATAAAGCTCCACCCGATCAATTTCACAACCGTTAGTTTCTATGACTAAGTAATCTGAATCTAAGGGTAATGTTAACATTGGCAAATGTTAAACCATATTATTAATTTGTCTAACCAGATCAATGTCTTCATTAAAGTATCTTTGTCATTTCTGAGAAGTTTTATTATACGATAGGCCACTTATTTTACCAATATCTTTAAGATATGGTATGGCATAATTGAGTAGACCAAGAAAAGACCAAAGAGTTTTGATATCTTCCATTTTGTTTGAGAAGTTTAATAGCTTAGTCACTATATGTTCTTGGAGTGATATTTTCCCCTTACCAATGTTACTGCCTAAAAATCCAATATGAGTAATTGCTAATTTTATTTTCTTCCGAGAGACAATTAACCCATGTCTTTCGAACAAATTGAATATCATGTGTAGGTGGACATAACGTTATTCCTTTGTGTTGGAGAATACTGGTACACCATCAATGTATACACAAGTAAAAGAAGAAACTTCTCTAAAAATATCATCCATTTTTCATTAGAAGATTTGAGGGGCTACTTTAAGTCCAAATGACATTATTAGTCATTCAAAATGTCCTTCTGGGTAGGAAAATGCAGTCCAAGTTATTGAGTCAGGATGCATGTTAACTTACAAAAATCTAGATTTCGTATCAAATTTAGAATACCATTTAGAATTCTGAATTTTATTAAGTAATTGGTCCTTGTCTAGTATCTTGTAGTGATTTTCATGACAATTATCATTAAGACATTTATAATTAAATATCATTTTAGACTGACCTCTTTTTTGTTCGGCTCCTTTGTTAACAATAAAAGCAGAACTTCTATGTCTAAAATCAGATCGTTGTATGGCTTTGGCTGTAAGAGTAAGTAGTTGGGAAATATGGTTTGTACATTCTTCTCTTTCCCAATTGGTGTATTTCCATTCTTGTGCTTTGATAATCAAATAAGGATTAATGATGTTTAATTTGAAAAAGGTTTTATTTCATTCCCAGTATTTAGTTCTCCTATGATTTCTAATTTTTCTAACTGAGAAATAACTGTATCTAAGTTTTCTTGTGTCTTGAGTAAGGTGCATAAATAAGTGGGATTTAAACCGTCCTGATAGTAAGTATCTATGTCTTAATTGCAGAAATGACGTGTTACTGAGTCTTCTACTTCTATATTTAGGCTCTCATAGCCAAGTAATATTAGTTTTCCTGAGTTTGGGCCTTACTTTAGATTATTGCTTTGGGTTTGTTAGCATTTTTAACAAAGCAAGGACAACTAGCGTCTAGCGGTTGGATTGAAAGATTCTAAACATGGTACATTATCTGTGCCTTCTTTTAAAGTTCATTCGTGAGTACACGTGCGTTGGTCAGATTAAATCGGTTAAGTTTTGTGGGATAAACTGATGGTACATTAAGTCAAAATTGTTTATCCAATTGAGTGTATCTTCAAAAATATTGGTATCTTCTAGTGTAAGTGGTAAAGATGGGTGTAAAAAAGAATTGATTAATGTATAATCAGCAGAAGAAGGGATTTCCTCTAACAATGGAATAAATAGAAGAGGTATCAGATACATCTGATTGAACTTTTATTAAATCTAAATTGGTACAGCCGACTAGTCTAGCTTCTCGTCTGTATAAGTTTTTCCTGTTTGGATAAGAAAAAGAAAGATGTCCTGGTTCATTACATACGAAGCAAGTAATAGTAGTAGCATAAGTCTTCTTCGGTTTGAATTTCCTCACATGTCTATCTTTGTTTAAGTAGGAATTTTTTTCCTTACTTTTTTGGACATAATAAGTTTTCTTGGGTTTTCTTGGGTTTTTTGGACTTTTTTGGACATAATAAGTTTTCTTGGGCATGATCATAGGTTTAGTTCGTTTTCGTCTGTGTTGCTGTGTAGTCTCATATTGTTATGGAGTATAAATCTGGCTATAAAATCCATATTGTTGATTTTGGATATGAATATATGTACATTTTTCTTTAATTGTAGCTAGGATGTGTTGAATTCTCAGATCCGTCCATGATTTATGGATTTTTTTTCCCAAAGTCTCTTGAAAGTTTACTAAATCATCGTTCTCCTAAAGTTGGATTACAGTAATTGCCTAATATAGTTGTTAAGACTAAAAAGTCATTACAAAATAGTGTAATGTAGTTCCAATTGAAAAGTTGAAGTTGTTATAAATCTCTCATTGCTTCTTTTTGTCTAATATCTAAGTCATTATTAGCATCTCTACCCGTTAAAAGTCATTGAATGACATAACAAAAATTAAGTATATTATTTTCTTGTGAATAAATTCGTGTAACTTCATCTGAAAAATGAAGTTTAAAGTCTTCCCAAGTTGCTCTTGCAACATCGCATAAATAATTTTCTCCTACTCTAATCATGGCATCACCTGTTTCTATATCCAATTCATGTTTTGTTTGATAATCTTGTTTAACAAAGACTATCTATTGTTCTAAGTACGTATCATATAACTGAGGATCATATTCAGTTATATTCAATAGGGCTGCATCTTTTCCTAAAAAAAATGTTACTTCTAGGGTCGTATTTTGCCTATGGTTTGAACAAGAGGATTGTTGTTTATATAAGGCACGATCCTAGTTCTAAGAGGGTATCCTAATCCATAGTTCTCATTGTACTTTATGGTAGTCTTACTTCATAGGGTTTGGAAGTAGCTGAAGATTCAGTTGGATTCATATAGTTTCTAGTTGATGTAGGAATACTGATATTATCTGTTTCAGAGAAGCTATCAGTATTCCAAGTTTGTTGGATATTTTGGGCTATTATATTTCGATCTTCATCAAAATATAATTTCCAAGTGGTTGGAAGCTTTTGGTGTTTATGATCAAAAGCTTCTAATTCTATTAGATCTTCGTCAATTAAAGTCAAAGAAGCCTCGGAAGGCATATAAACATATTCATCTAAGTCATAAAAAAAAACTATCAAGTTTTTCGGTTGTATTCATGAGATTATAAGTTTCTGTTGTAGTATTTGCTTGTTTAATTTTCTTTGTACTAATTGCAGATGTCTTCCAAGTTGTCTAAGAACACTTATAGGATCTTGAGTGCTATGGAACATTAAATTCAAGTTGTTGGTTTCTGGTAAGTCTTCTGTTTCTGTGGATAAAGTTGATGGTTGATAACCAGAGAATCAGACATACAGTTGATTGTTCCTATCTTTGTACATAAGTGATGTGGTTGGTTTTAAAGAAATTTCTCGATTTTTCAAGTTGATATTCCATTCTAAGCCTGCTAAGGTGTCAGAGTTATAATCTTAGCTTGAGAAAGTGAATTCCTTTAGTGGTTAAGGCTTCAATCATATCACTGATAGAAATTTTGAAATGATTATGCATATGATTCATAGCTTTTCCTAAGAAAATAATGTCGAGTTGGATATTATCTCCTTGAAATTGTCCATAACCTGTTGCCTAAATGTGAATTTTTAATATGTTTCACAAAGTCTTTTATGGTCATATTAAAATTAGGATATAAATAAGTGATACCCAGATTCGAGTCCTATAATAGATTTTTCATTATCAGAGAGCCAGGTGTCATGTAGAACTAGGAGAACTTTCCCTCCTAACCTAGCTCTAGTAAGTCCTCTAAGTCCAAATATAATTAATCCTAAATGGATATAATTGTGTTTTTGGAGGTAGATCATTTTTGCTACTTCCTTCGTCATTAGACTAAGTTGTACTTCTCTTTCATTAGGAAGGTGAAGAGTTTCTTGTCTATGATGACGATATACTGATGTAGAAAAGTTTAGAATCCCTTAACTATCGAGTCTTTTAGGATTTAAAGTATTTAATTGTTCATTAGAGAAAATGTTTTAAGTCTTTCTCTAGATCGATTACTTCTAATCGATGAAAAACTATTTCTTCTGGTTAGGATAGTATCTAGCCAGGAAGTAGTATTAGCTTCTGTTGGTCTTGCTAATTGGGAACTACCAGTAAATGATTCAGTTCTTGTGAGACTCATCAGACCTAGTGTATGTTAGAAACTTGAAAGTTACTGGTCGTGTTTTACCTAAGGAAAGTTGACTCAAGTCTTTATTTAGCTTTGTTAAAGTTTCTTTTCAAGTTGGAGTAACATATTTTCAAGTAAAGAGAGTCTATATGTAGTGATGTTACTAGTGCTATAAGAGTATTGTTTTGCTGGACATGTATTCGGTCTCCTCGTCCAATAAATTCTAGCTGACAATAACCGTCTTCTTTAATGACTGAGAAATGTTTAGCGTATTCCAAAGCTTCTTTGTAGTGTGTATTCTCAAATCTAAATTTGTTCATTTATACTTGATTTCTTGGTCCTTGCAAGTGGGAAGGTTACCAAGAGAAAATGCATACTTTCCTTATCTTTAGGGAAAGGCAGATAAAAACACAGTACCTCCCTACAAAAGGAAGGGATCAAAGGAATTAGTGCCTTCCTACAAGAGGAAGGAATAAAAAGGAATTAGGGAGTGGTTCTTTGCTGATGTACTTTAGAAGTACTTCCTCATGGGGAGAAGGATACCATACTCATAGTGTTTTCTGTCTGGAGCCACACTTCAGTGAATCACACATTTAAGAGGGAGTGCACCCGACATCTGTAAGATCCAGTTTAAACTCGTTGTGTTCTTTCCTTACCTACAAAGTCAAAATAGTAGGGAAGCTTACTGAATCTTCAATTATGGCATGCTAAAAGTATAAACTTCAGGATGGCACATGACCCAGGGCTCATTTTTAGATCAGTTTGAATTTATTTCATGCGAAGAATGTTGCATCTATTTCTGTTCTTCTGCTGCCAACATATTCAAAATGTCCTGCATGCTAGAGTTTGACTATCTTTGTGAATTCGCACAAGTAATCATCTTTCTATCAAAATATTTGCACTTGCCTGAGTTGTGTGGTAGTAGAATAATCTGCAGGTACGGCACACAAGGTTCTGTTGATTTTTTTATCAGGAATTGGGTAAATGAAATTTGTTAGTAATCATGATCATAACCATAGGTGCAGAATGAGATAACTAGCATTTTTTGTTGGAGTTGAAAGTAGGGTTGTAGACGAGCCGAGTGGAGCTGTGCTTGATGGTGTTCAAGTTGTTTGTTTACCTTGTCAAGCTTGTTCAAGCTTTTGTTGAGCTCAATTGATAATATGGCTATTAAATAATTGATTGAATATATAAGATAATTGTTCATTTTCAACGTATGTATTTGAAACCCAAAAATTCATAAGTTGTCAAGAATGATATATAAAAAATACTTTTATAACCTCCAAAAAAAAAAAACTTAATGAACTTTGATTGCTAACTGTGTTCAAGCTTATTCATTATATACATACAGGAATTTGATATGTCGGACCCCTTACGTCGTATATCCCATAAGCACCTAAAATTTTTTTTCGTTTTGAAAATTGTTTGTGTTTAATACTATAACCCAACCCCTAAACCATGAAGGTAAAATTTGATGGCATCACTGGGGCTAAAAAAACAAACAAAATTAAAAAAAATCTAAAAATACGTTACACACCCAGAACCGACGCCCGGCATATATATATATATATATATATACCACACACCTTATGGTGCACACCCATGAATAATGTAACTTTTTTTTTGAATTTTTTTAAAAGCTTAGAGCTTAAGGTTTAGGGTATAGTATTTAAACTAAAGAAATTTTTTAAAAAAAATTACACTAGGTGCTCACTGGATGTGCACCATAAGATGTGTTGTAGAGCATTCCTCTCTCTCTCTCTCTATATATATATATATATATACAAAACAAGCTCTTAATGTTGTTCTTATTCACAAAGATTATATTCATTTACCGCCCTAGCTGAGAGAGTCTAGATTCATATTCATTCTGGAGAAGAATTCCCTCAGAGGATTGAAGAAATAGAGAAAAGACTAGTTTTGGATTGAACTTGCTTTGTTGGGAGCAAGCATAGATGCATGATAGGATCGCTAGAATTTGTTGGGACTGAGAGACTGCAAGATCTCAGAAATTTGTTCTGGACAGAATATTTAACATATTGTAAAAGGGATCAAGCCAGACTTTGTAGATACATTAATTATTTAACAATGCATCATGTGATTAATTATTATAGATAAGGAAACACGTGGACTTAAGAATAAAAAAGGCTAATTCTCTAAGTGATGAAAATTTTCTATTAGCTGCTTCCAAAAGAAAAATACTCAGCAACTAATAATATAAATATCAAACCGAAGTTACGACACTTGTTAAATGTGAGATAGTATGTACTGCGATAGACTATAGCAAGCCAATTCCTTCACAGAGTTATTAAAGATATTAATGGTAATGTATTTGTAAGAGTTGATATTAATTCACAATAAGAAAAGTGAAAGCAAACATACCAATGATAATTTGCAAGAACAGCCGTCAGCATCACAAGTGATCAGCAAGCAATATAAATAATTCTTCGTCAGGAATTGCTCCACGCTCCATTGCTCTTTCTAGAGCTGTGAAGCCACCACCATCTTTAACTGATGTGCTTGCACTCCTGATCATCAATTAAAATTTCAATTTAAACACATTCTAAATATTTGAATCATGCAGAAAGAAAGTCTTTTTAAAAAAGAAAGTATTCAATGATAAGTCACTTGGAGAATGATCCAGTCTTGTAACAACTTGGGAGGTAGTTCTCAACCTATTAGACAATGAAATTTGTGCAGGTTCTCTATAAATTCAGAAAATATTAGTGTAAAACAAGGACAAATTTGTGGACGTCACTGAAAGAAGGCCATAGAAAAAACAAATAAAAATAACTAAGTTTTTTGGGTACCAATGTACAAAAAAACAGCGGTATGTTAAAGTATATTAGAGTATTACTAGCTCAAGTCTTATTCCTTACAAAATACCTATTCTATCTAAGGCATCTATTTCCTAGTGCTCAAACATAACTCTTTTCTCAACTTCAAATTCAAAAAAATCTTCAACTTCACAGGCTAGAATAATTCCAAGGCACATTATTATCAATGATCATTCTTTAATCCATGTAACATTGAGCGAGTGGAAATTCCTTACTAAATAGTATAGTTCAAAGGGCTATCCTCACTCTGGCAGCACCTGGCATTACGAAGTCCACAACCTTATCCTCTACTTTTCTGCTATTAATTTAATTCCATGATCTCATAGCTAATGGTATACTTGAATTTTTTCCATTTTCCATTATAGGTGCTTGGATTTAAAAATCACTGTCATCAATCAGCTAAAGCATGTTATGATCAACTTATATGTTTGTCACTATAAGATAACTACATTTATCAAAATTATATTTATGCTTAATGGAAAAGAATTTGAAGAAATATTGAAGTCATGGCAGTCCATCCTGCAATCTTATGTTTACCATCAAAACTAATAGGTTCTTGGAATGCAAAGCTAGCAACACAAACTGACTAAAAATGATCTAACAAATTTGTTCATCCTTACATGGTAGGTCTCTGGTTTATTCTAGATTTCACAAATTTGAACATGTATCTACCTCTTGTACGTTATCAAATTAACAGAAAATCAACACCTGGCTGCTAAAAGGTTAAGAAATGAATCCACGGATGAGATTAGACAAAACATTGAATTGTCATCTAAGTTACTGAACCAGCAATTATCTACATTACTTCAAGACGAGCATTATGAGTATGCCGAGCTTTTTCAGGGTTCACTTTGGTAAATGAACATATGATATCATTGAGAAATGCTCTAGAATTACCTCCTAATTAAGTATTTAGCAAGAGAATTATTTCTTGCAGAAACACAGTGATGGAGAGGTGTCCTCCCATGGAAATCTTGATAATTAATATCAGCACCATACTGTAACAGGAGCTCTAACATGACAGGATCACCAACATGGCATGCTAGATGCAATAATGAGCAACCTTGCAAACAATTATCTGAGTCACCAGAATCCTTGATTTTCTGGCATGTTGTAGGATCAAATTGTTGCCCCTCCATAAAATCGTCACATATGTGACTCGATGCATCCACCATGTGATAAAGCTCACTGTTCACTTGATCATATTTAGTGTTAGGACTGGCATCTGAGGCCACAAGAAGGCGGTACACAACTTGAACATTATTAGTTCTCACTGCTTCCCAGACACGAACTGTAACTGGAGGAAGATCAGACTCGATTGTTTCCCTGACTATCAAAGATTTGTCCTCATACTGCAAGACATGAACAAGATGAACACTGGCGAAATTCAAGAAATGCAAAAAAGGCAATATGGGCAACATGTAAAATTGAATATCTATATCTATATGCATAGACAAAGTACAGTATTATCCAACCATTTTTATTTGACAAATATGCATCTTGAGAAATTTAAAGGTTTGTCACCTAATGCCAAGGGTCGTCTATGTAATAATGTGTTGAATTTTTTCCTAGGATTTTAATAGATCATTGTCAACTATTAGCAATATCCTTTTTCCATTATATTAATCACATCTACGCTTCTTGTTCATCTCTTTTTAATCTCACCAGAAATATTTTTATGTTATAAATAATTTCACAAACCATTTATTAAATACACTGACATTTTTAGACAATACTAAATTTAAAAAAAATAAATTGAATTTATAATCTTTCCAGTTTGCCAAGTAGGCTTCTAATTTAGAACATTTTTTAATTTTAAAATCAAATTCAACTAGAATCAAGCATATAACTACATAATAATTTAAAGAAATTTGAAAATATAATTTACAGAAGCATAATTGAATTCATGGTTTAAAATATGATTCTTGCATGGCGAAACGGGCAAAATTTACCATTCCACCCATCGCCCGACACCGCAGAGGGGACCTCCCCAGGTCGCAACGAGGACGCCCACGCCACAACCACCTCATGTCGTGCCTCGGCAGGGACACGAAGGTCGTCGTGACCTCCGCAGGTCACAGTGTATGAAGGTTGCGATGAGGCCGCCATGACCTCGACGGGGACACGGAAGCCGTCGTGACCTCCACGAGTCACAACTAGGACGCAAAGGTCACTGCGATGTCTGTGAATCGTTGCAAGGCCACCAAAACCTCAACAGGTCTCAGCAAGGCCGTTGTGACCTCGGTGAGTCTGCCATCGTGACCTCGACTGATCCCTGTGAGGTCGTTGCGACCTCGATGGGTTGCAGCTAGGGATGACAATTTCCTCCGAACCCGATGGAGGATCAATATCCGACCCAAATGGATGAGGGTATGGGGCGGTCTTTTTGGACCTGATTAAATAATCAGATAATCTAGTATGGGTATTTGGGTATGGAGGCGGGCCTAGTAGAATCCTACCCATACCCAACCCAAATACCTAATCAAATTATCTATAGATATATATAGTTTTGATATACCTCGCTTCTACGCCTGCGTTGCACGACTAAGTGAATCGGAGCACACGGAAGTGAGTCGGAGTCGGGCGTCCGAGTCATTTCCGGGCGCCCCAACTCTTAGTTGATATATATATATGGTCTTGATACCCTACTTACCTTATGGTGCTCATGTATATTTTTTTTTAAATTTCTTTAGCTTTAATACTTTAATACAAACCCTATATCCTAAAGACTAAACCAAAATTCTAAACTCTAAGCTCTAAAAATAAATAAAGAAAAAAAATACTTAGAGGATAACATTATATATCTTTTCCCAAAACTCACTAACTATTTTTGTTAGTATTTAATCGGTTTTTAACTTTTTATTGAATATGATTAAATTAGGAGTAGACTATAGATGTTTAATCTTTTTTAAATTATATATATTTTTTTATATGATGTTAATTCTAATAAGTTTTTGTTGAATGATGACAATTGGATGGAATAAAGAAAATTATTAATATAGGGGATATTCAATCCTATGTTAGGTATGCGTATAAGGATGGATATCTGATTCCCAATGGGTATGGAGATGGGAATAAAAGTTGAAAATCTGATGGGGATGGGAATGGGGATGCATATAATAAATAAGGATGGGAGAGAGGATATGAACTCTGACTCAAACTCGATCCCTTGTCATCCCTAGTTGCAACAAAGCTACTGCATCCTCGGCGGGTTGCAGCGAAAACACACGCGGTGAAGGCAGGCAAAAACATATGAAAAATAAAATTATGTTAATAAAACTTATATTAATAATTTCAATTAACTCTAACTAAATAGATAATCTAAACAGGCTTAATCAAAGTATCAAACCCTACTAAAAACTATCTCATTAATTTAACATATATATATATATATATATATTATTTATTTTAATTTTAAAAATATATAATAAATTATTTATTTATTTGTTTAACATATAAAAATACCACAATCACTTTTTTTCTTTTTCCTTTTTAAAAAAATATTTCCATTTTTTATATTTGAAATATTTAGATTAAATTTTTTATTTTTAATTAATATATTTATATTTTAAAAAATATCAAATTCATATCGACATGATACGGTACTGAAACCATATCGTTCCAACCTGGGTCTGAAACGTCGGCACGGGTCGTGATTTAAAATCATGATTGAATCCCTTTCTTCTTTCAAATTCTATGCTTATATATACAATAGAATGAATTATATTTGTATGCCTTTGTGCAATATGTACAACTTCCAAAGATTAAAAAGTGAACAACGTAATGGTACACTATTGGCTTCTCACACCAAGAAAGGTTTCTCTGATTCCAGTAATATTCCAAAACATATGCTCATGATGTTGAAAAACAACATTTTTCGTGTCTTAGGAATGAATTTGCTTAACAAGTCAAACACCAACATCTTGAGTTAAAACATTCTTTACATATCTAACAAGAATGTAATAGAAATATATTCAACCCAACAAGGGAATTTATATATAATAACTATACTGTAGGCTAATAACATGCTTGATGAGGATTAAGCTTAACAGTCAAAGGTAATCTTCAACAAAACTCTAGAATTAGGATTTCCTCCCATTTGAAGGAACCATATTTTTCTTTTAAATACTAAATGTGGTTTACAATTTATAATGTATACTTAAGTCTGTCCCAAGAGAGAATTCATTCATTCAATCAAAATATACATTACAAGCAATCTGCCAAGATAGCTTAACTACAAGTCATTCTCAGTTCTGGCATAATTTTACAACCCGAAGAAGTTCAGTGGTCCTCAACAATTAATTGCATCATTAAAATTAAATCCTTTGTATTGATGTGTTTGCTTTCGTTAAGCAAAGCTCATCACATTTCCAAAGAAAACAAATAAACAAGGTTGGGTTATAACCTTCTTGATGGAAAGTATATCTTTTACTCCAAATGATTAAACAATTTCATTCACTGAAATAGGGGAACCTTTTTGTCATCTTTCATCATTAGAAAGTGTGAAGGTTCACCAAGTGTTGTCAATTATGAATCATATTAAGAACTTGAATCATCAAATTTTTTTATCGAGTAAAATGCTTGATTTATAATTGAGTAGACTGTGTCATGGCATCTAGACAGAAAAACTATATCTTTCACAGGATCCACCAGTTCATTTTTTGAAGAGTTGTTTTCAATAAAAAGGCTCTTTACTTAATAATAATATGATTCCAACTTTTTCTAAACACTAACTAAAATGAGTAAGAGTAATAGAAGAAATAAATATATATAACAAAGAAACTAAGGTCACCGGTACACTTTCTATATGATTAACTCAGCAGTAATTAAAGAAATGTTCAGCTTGAAAGCACAACAAACATTAAGGTACCTTTGAACGAATAAATTTTTCTTTTCTTGAAATGACATCTTTAGGAGTAGGCTTCTTGATCGGCAATAGGTCTGGATCATATTCATCAATTCTGCAGGAAACACCAAGAAAGTGTGAACAATCGTCAAATCAAGGAATTGAACAATATGACAAGATAATAAAGATAAAGTACCAATATGACAAGATAATAAAGTTAAAGTACTAGCCACCCTTTGTCCCTGCCTAATGGGAAATCAAAATGAAGATAATTCTAATGCTTAGTCACTCAGGAGTTGAGCTCTTGGTGGAGAACAATAATGCAGAAACATATTATTTTTTACTAGAAGTATATTTTCCAGTAGACCAGTAAGATAAAAAACATTGCGTTATTTAAATTTAAACTTCAAAATTTCTTATTGTTTTTGTTTTACCATTTTTAACAAACCTTACACGCCCTATTTTGGAGATATTCAATTCTCTATTATCTCTAATTGAGACACAACTGTGAGATCATTGGTTGAGGCATAAAGATTTATCAGTATCACTGTTACATAAAGTTGTGAGATCGCCAACTAAGGCATACCCGCATGATATGTCAACTTGTTATCAATTTCAACATGTTGGGAGGAACTACATGGATGCATTCTTTAGTATAGTTTTCGCAACATGACGAAGCAATCAGAAAAGTTTGATCAACACACTACTGTCACAATGTAAAAGACATAGAGAAAATATTCATTTTTTTTTAATTTTGGTATCAGAGCAAGGTTGTTTAGGCTTTTATTAAGAAGTTGGTATTATGCAAACCAAGTTTACAAAAGAACCAGTCTTAACCTAAGATTTCACAACGCAAGGTCTGTGACTTAAGGCAAACACTGGTGTGAGTTAACATGGTAAGGAACTGCCCTTCTTAATATTTGTTATGAACAACTTTGCTATAACCAGAAACACAACCCCTTATCGAGAAGCCATCCAAGCAATTGATCCCATAGAATCACCAGCCGTAGGTTTTGCAAAACCTAGTGACTATCAGGGAGCTAATTCCTCATTAGCCACAATCATCAAACAGAACAACTTCCAAATACAATTGCTAGTTCAAATCTCTGAAAAGATAGAAGAAATCCAAACTAGCATTGCTGCTTTTGAAAAATCAAAACAAAAATCTCAACAACCGTTTCCTGACGATATTCTTACAAAAGTCAAAAACCTATCATTAGGAAGTTCGAGTAAACCAAAAGAGGTAGTCGGGAAATTAAGGGTTTTTAAAGATCCTTATTCTATACTTAAGCAAGAACAAGCTAAATTAAAGAAGTAATGGCACAGCAAAGGGCTGCTAATACTTCTCAGAATGGCTCTATTATACAAGCACCTCTATTTGAAGATCAAATCAGAGAATACAGGCAAAACCAAAGGAGGCTACATAATACAAAAAGAGCGGTACAAAGGATAGGGCGAAAGATTGCAGGAAGACCTTCACCGGTCTATACGCTGGAACAGCAGCTGGATCCACAAGCAGAGTTGCAATCATCAATGACGGAACGCGCCTCAATAGTTCCTGCAGAAATACTTTATCATTCTAGAAGGGATGATGAGCATCATCGTGTGTACATACACAGATCTGAGGAACCCCTTTTAGTAATCAACAATAATCAAGTAGATCGAAACTTTATACAGGAAGACAGTTTCAGACAACTTCAAAGAAGTCATATGCAATACATACATTTAGGAATTCTCCAGGTACGTATTCAAACATTACACAGGCAGGAAGAAGGTGTACTGGCACTTATTATCTTTCGAGATAATCGGTGGATGGGTGATCAGTCAATACTAGGTACTATGGAGGTTGATTTAACCAGAGGTAGCCAGATGGTATATATTATTCCTGATATTATGATGACTATCAATGATTTCTACAGGAATATACAGCTTTCCATTCTCACAAGAGGTTATGATCAATGGCAAGGTGGGGAGGCAAATCTTCTTATAACAAGGGGAATAGTCGGACGCCTCTCTAATACCCCAAATACGGGATTTGCATATGAAATACAAAGGGTGGTCAACTATCTCACTAGCCATGGCGTTAGGGCATTACCGGGAAGATGCTATTCTACAACTCCATTACTGGGGTTGGATTGGGTGATACAACCAACACAAATATATATTCCTATGCAACCAATGGAGGTAAATAGTCGTAACCTGGTAGATGGCAGAATATCTGTTAGTTTTACTAATTGCACTGCAGCTCAAGAACAAAGTGATGAAGTTGAGCATGAACTGCTGGCGGTTCTGGAAGAAAAATATAAAGCAATCAATATCAATATTGATTATGAAGAAAATCCGGAACAATGCCCTGCATCTGACCAGGAGGAATTTCCTTATATTTTGGTCTATAAGTTAACCAATACAGCAGTCATGATGAAAAATAAAACATCAGGAGCAGCGGGTTTTGATCTCTCTGCTGATCAAAGCGTTGTTATAGAATCCAGGGGACGATCTCTAATTCCAACCGAACTTAGCTTGGAGATCCCCTGGGGAACTTATGGCAGAATTGCTGCTCGATCCAGCATAGCCTGGAATCTTGGGCTTGATGTTGGAGCAGGAGTAATAGATTCTGATTATCGAGGTGAAATATTTGTTTTACTCTTTAATCATTCTGATGAAAAGGTTTTTATCCCACAGGGCATGGCAATAGCACAAATAATTTTTGAACAAATTATTCATCCAACGATCTATGAGGTAACTCAATTGTCAACAACAAATAGAGGAACTAGTGGCTTTGGTTCCACGGATAATAAGGAGAAATCAATTGCATCAAATGCCGAAAGCAGCTCTAAAAGGTCCAAAACTAAGTCAAAATCCAAATTTAAGACTGGAAGATGTGATACACTGGGACAACCAAGTGGTAAATTTGACTATTATGTTAATTATGACATCCCTCAACCCCTTCAAGATCTGGTATTACCACCACCATCATGGGATGATGAAGTTGTTGAAGAATCAAAAGAACCAAATTGGGATATTTTGTTGCCAAAAGAAAAGCATGCTATGTCCACCTTTATAGAAGAGGAAGTCTTATCACCAAAGGAAACATCTGAAGACCTTGCAGGGACTACAAGCTCATGGGCCTCAGTACCCCGGTCCAAGGACCCTTTTGATGACCTTCCTGAGGAAGATAATGACTTCTCCTACATTCAATACCTGGCACAATTATCTCACACAAAAGAAGTACTATGGGATTCTTATGATGATGAGCCTGAAGAAGAATTCAGTAATCCTTTTTCTGCCAATACTTCCCAACTCCTTGCCACAGGCTATGAAATGGAATATCCAATACTACGGAACTTAATAAATTCTGTACCTAGGGAGGAGGAAAACCAGCAAGTTTATTCAACAAGTACAGTAGTCTCACCTTATCAGCCACCTGCTGATACAGCTATGGGACTACCTGGATACCCCCCAGCAATACAAGAAATGGGACCAGCAGAACAACCGGCTACACAACCTATTTTCCGAAACCCAAAGTTCTAAAGGAATAAAAATAATGAAATGTGGACTCTCCTTCGGCACAACAACAAGGAGGAGCAATCTTCATTATACCAGAACAGTTGGGACTATTTCATGATGTCTTCTCTAGATGGGAGTCCATTACCCTGAATCATGTTGCAGCTTAAGTTTTACTGACCCAAAAGAAAAAATTGAATATATGGAAAATCTACTGGGAGAAATGGAAAAATTAGTCTAGATACAATGGCGAATGACATATCCTAATGAATATGATGCTCTAATTCAGGCAGCAGATGGAAGAAGAGGCACTCAAAATATTCTATCCCAAATGCGGCGAGTCTTTTCATCAGAAGACCCTATGCAGGGATCAACTGCAATCCAGGATGAAGCCTACAGAGATTTAGAAAAGCTTTCATGTGATAATATGAAGAACATCCTCCAATACATGAATGACTATATGCGCCTGGTATCAAAAACAGGATGCATATACACAGGACCTGAACTATCTGAAAAGTTCTGGTTCAAAATGCCTGGAGATCTAGGTAAGAGAATTAAAGATGCATTTGATACAAAATATAAAGGACTAATAGTTGGTGTTATTCCTAGAGTCTTGTTTGCATATAAATTTCTGGAACAGGAATGCAAGGATGTAGCCTTCAAAAGGTCATTAAAGGACCTCTCTTTTTGTAGTCAAATACCCATTCCGGGGTACTACAAAGGGTCAGGATCAAGAGCCAAGAAGTACGGTCTCCGAAGAAGCAAAACCTACAAAGGAAAGCCGCATGATACTCATGCACGAATTGAGAAACGTAAGCATTTATTAAAGAATAAGAAATGCAAATGCTACCTTTGTGGGCAGGAGGGTCATTTTGCAAGGGATTGTCCGAATGATAAAAGGAGTAGCAAAAGGGTTGCTATGTTTGAGCAACTTGATATCCCAGAAGATTGCGAGATCTTATCAGTTCAAGAAGGAGAAAACTTAAGTGATGCTATCTATAGCATCTCAGAAGGAGAAGAAACGAATGATTTGCAAAGATCAATTCAAACATTAGTACTCTCAGAACACATATTCATGCCGGGCCAAATTGATGAAGGATATTGACCACAAATAAAAGTCACAGATCAGCAATATGAATGTAATCATCAATGGATAGCTAATGGTGATACTTATCCTCCACAACCAACTACATGTACAGGATGTCAGCGGGAAACACAAAAGAGGGCAAGGATCCATTGCCCAAATTGTTTAATTACATCATGCAACCTATATGGCCCATATTACTTTGGGAAGAATGTACCTATATTACCGCCTTCCTCTACACCATTTTTCCCTAATAAATTATTGCAGGAACAACAAAAGTACATTATGTGGTGTGAAGCGGAGATAAAAAGGTTGCAACAGGAAGCTACTTACTACAAAAGGCTTTATGAGGAACTTATTCTAGAAGCTGACCTGCAAAGAGATTTCAATAATTTAGCAAATACTCATGATGAAGATGATGAGGATAATATACAGCTTGCACATGTGCTTTTCACTGATGCCACGGAAAAACTCTCAGCAATACAAGGAGGTAAAAATCCGAGATTAGTCAAAAATTTACTATATAATCTTCGGGTT
>JBBMJZ010000048.1:10523898-10535643 GCA_037833815.1 Zingiber zerumbet | reverse complement strand
CGGGTCTAAGAAGCCATCTATTTAAATAGACAACGCAAAGGCTCAAAACTATGGGTACAAAAATGGAAGATAACAATGCGGCTAAATAACTTTAAGCCTTTTAATTTTTTTATCCAGTAATTTATCCTTATATTAAAAAATAATATTTAAATTTTTTATTTGAAATTAAAAAATAATAAATAATTAAAACAACTTATTAGTTTACTGATTTAAATCCTAATTCTAAATATTAAAACTATTCTCACTCAAAACTGTAAAAAGTAATCTTAGACTTCTAGAAAAAAAAAAAACTTAGCTTCAATTTTTTGGAAGCTGAAGCTTTAAATCTTGCGCTTCTCTTTCTGATCCATCCATCCACTAGAAGAATCCATATTTATCATTTTTCTATTTGTAATTAGTAATTGACATTCATTATATGTTAATGATTTTAGATTTATATGACATATTAAAATATTTGAGCACTAACTTTGTAGTCACACAGAAATTTTTTTTTTAGAATTTGTAATGTCTTAAATGTACATATTGATATAATTTTGTCACACCAACACTTCATTTCTACTTTATTATATGACACATTTGATGATGAGGAGTTTTTAAATAATAAATGTTATTCTATGTTCATTTAATGCTAGTTCATCAATTTAAAATTGAGATATGATATTCTTAAGGAAAACTCTTAAGGAAAATTCATAAGGATAGATACATAAACTCTTAAGGATCCCATCATTTATGTGTCTATCCTTAAGATTTTTCCTTGAGAATTTTCCTTATGAGTATCACAGCTCTTTAAAATTTTGACTCTTTTATGAGTTGGTGAGAACGGTGGAATGAAATTTTTATAGTTATCCCTTTTCAAAGTTGTTATTTTTTTGTTGTTTATACTGGTGGCTGTATAAATTTTATAAAGATTTCTTTTCTAGTAACGAGTGAGATTTTTAGCTTATATATAGATGAGACTTGATTAAGGTTAAACTTTCAACAATCATATGAAATTTTTATATTTACTTTTATTTTTTTTTCTAAAAGTTTGATGTTAGTTTTAATTAAAAATGTTTGTGTTAGAATAATTTTAACATTTAGAATTAAAATTTAGGTGAAAAAATAATGAGTTATTTTAGCTTTTTACTATTTTTTCTATTTAAAGGGGATTAAATATTATTTTTTACATATAAGAATAAATTATTATTTGATAGAAAATCAGGAACGAAGCTTAAAGTTATTTAGCTTAACAATAATGGCCATTCGTTATTTTTGTCGAAATTTAAATACTATAGTAGTAAATTTTTTGATGGTCTGTAAAACCGCGGCGTGTCGAGTCTTCACAAATTGATAAGATTGGGGTCAAACTCTTAGGGGGTTTGGATTTTGACTTTGACGTTGACTTTTATATCTGGATAAGATGAGAAAAATGTTGAAATTACACGTAAAGGATAAGGCTGAAGACCGCTGACCTTAGAGAGTTTTAAAGTGCTTTGCATGGAGAGGGAGCAATCCGTTTGCTTGCAAGGCTTCTCAAGCAATAAAAAAATATTTATCAGGCTTGATAACATCACGTCGGAATAATTAATTTGATTCCATACAAATTTTGTATCGATTATTAAAATTAATTAAGATAAAAATAATAATTTTAATTAATTTTATAACTCATTAATTATTTCTGGAAATGATCGATCTCACAGAAGTTGTCCAGATAATTAAGGTAAATTAAAAATCGTCAACCCAAAAATCCAGAATCATTTAATTAAGTCCTTTATTTGAAGAATAAATTTTTATAAATACATTATGGCTTATAAATTAAAAGTACTTATAACTAATGGTCTAAAAATTTAATATATGTTAATTGTGAATCTCATTTTGAAGAAAAAAAATTCTAGAAATATATTATAAATAGAAATTAAATCCTAAATACGTAGGAGACAATTAAAAATCCATACAGTTACCTCCTAACCCCGAGGGCACAAAGCTTCTCTGGGCCGAGCTGGTCGGTCATAAATTTTTTTAATTACGGATTAAATTATCGTTCAATCCATGTCATTGAAATTGAATCACAAATACCATTGGGATTAGATGAGCATCAATATTGACACATTTATTTACCTTTATTTTATTTATGGTGTTGGCTTTATCTAATCAATAGATTACTAAATTCAAAAATTAATTATGTACATCTATTTTATTAAAATAGTTTTCAATATTATTTATGAAGATTATTAAATAAAATAAAACAATTTCAAATCCAGCTTGATTTGGTTATGGCCCAGCTCCGAACCAAATCGGCCGATTTCAGAACCCTAAGCCCACCGGTTCGCCTCCGTATCGGCCGCCAGCCGCTACTTCTCCGTCTCTCCTACCACCTCCGCCGCCCGGCTCTCCCCCACCCACCGAGGATCCGTCAATTCGCACTGGGAATCACTTCCCTCTTACAAAGTCTTTTCTGCTCAAGGAATTCGATCCTAACCGTTCTGTTTCTCCTCTCTCATCCTTCGCTAAGTCCTCTTTGATTACCTCCATCGGATACGCCTTCGACCTCATCGCCCTCTGCTCGCTCTATACAACTGGTTCTCCGATATTGAATGCCTCATCAAATACCGCAAGCCAGCGGCCTCCGTTTCGGAGCCTTAATATCCTGTCGCTTATTATTTCCTATGGTGCCGCCGGAATCTTCCAGCAAGCTCTTATATCGAGCGGAGTAGCTGGATGTGGTATTCAATGAGAAGCTGATCTGGGAGATGCAGACCGCAGGGATTGAGCCTGGTTTGTATCATCTATGCTTATCCCACTACTAGCCATTTCAACGCCGGCTAATGCGGCGTGCACTGGAAACTGCAAATATTTACCGGATTTGCTGGCTGATTTGTTTCAGAATGAGGATATCTGCTTGCGGCTGGCTGTGTTCAATGATAGCTTGAGGTTGAATAAAGTGTCAAATTTTGAGACGGCGAAGCAATCTGAATACAGCTGAATTTGAACTAATGTGGCATCGCTTTTGAAGCTCAATAAGTCTAAGGTACAATGCTATACGACCATGTTGCTATATTTGACTAAGGATTTAGCCACCTCAATGAGCACTATTTTATTTTTTAATCGCTGCTGAAGTATCAGTTTGTTACATTTCTATGTATTATTTAAACCCAATAGTTACGTGTCACACAGCAATGCTAGTTTATTGATTATTTGCTAGGTTTGATAAGGCATTATTTTTCTTTAGGATGTCTTAACATGTTAATGTAGTTTATCAATTGATATGATGCGTCCTTTGCTTTAATTTAAGGTCAATAATTTGGAGGAGTGCTTTGAATGTCTTGGTCCTTTTGAGATAGCAGTAAGAATATATTTTGGACCAAAAAAGATAGCTATGTTGAGAAGGAGATGGGCTTTTGAGATGGTTGACAATTTTTTACATGTTTATTAGATGCAAGTTGAACTATAGAGAACATCGATACATGGATCAGAAGAAATGTATTTGTATCGACCTCTATGTTTCTCCATTTTGGGGTTGCTACATAAATCTTTTTTGCATGAACGCAAGAGTATACTATATTTCAAAAAAGAAAAAATGTATATGTCCCTTCTCATCATCCCAATACAAATCCAAGCAAAGGCTCTTTTTCAAGCACCATCTAAGATATACAAGTATCAAAAGAGAAGATGCAAACAGGAAATGTCTATAGTGCTTAGCAGCAACAACAAAAACTCTATCACATCTCAGTATATGAGCATCATTCACACAGGTCATGCCATTGCCACCTGCTTTCAGAAACCAGTAAGTAGATCTCTACTTCAAACACAGTCCGTATCAGAAGCCTGGTGCAGAGCATTCCAGCCCATCCAGCAGCACAACTCAGTCCAGCCATTTCAATCAGGAGGCAGTAATCTTCAATTTGATTCCCATCTTCCAGCAGCATCATGATAGGCAACAAAACCAGCATAGCAACACAACCATTTTTCTTAAGTATCAGCTAGCAGCATCCAGAAACAGTTTTTTGAAACAATCTAGCTTACAAAAATCTCCATCCTCAAACCAAGTCTTTGATAGAGAAGTCGAGTTTTAAGGTTCCACAACATCAGCATAAATAATAACCATCCTGTTCAACTAATCCAAGCAAACTTGACCATTTAGCATTAAGACAGCATCAACTTACTACTCTAAGCCTAGACAATGGCAGAAAAATCAATCTTTAGGAGTCTCTGCATCCGTTACAGAAAAACTTCTATTAAGGAATTCCAGCTAAGTCTTCACCTATGCATGGCAAATGTATTCCTTAAAAGACAGCTTGTTCCGACATCCTTTCAATTTAAAACATAGCGATGCTTTGAGGGGAAAGCTGCTTTTAGGATTCATCATAAGCTTCAAACACCCCCACACATGCACCATCAATAAAAAGTTTCATTCATGGTAGCAAAAGGTGATTCACTCGCTCCAATGCCTTCGCCAGCTCATCCCCAGGCCAACACATAAGAGATAAACCACGGGTGGCTATTAGCCTTGGGCAGTTGAATAGTGTACAGGGGAGGACAGGCACCCGGCTACTAGCCGGGATGAAAAGCTTCATTCATAACTTTGTACTTCAAGTGAGGATATATCACTTGTAATGTTGAAGTTATGTATAAAATTATTGTTGAAAGATTTTCATCCTGATCTTTGAAAAAAAAGTGTGGAATCTTCTTCATCACCAAGATCTTCCTATTCTTGTTCTTTGTGGTTAGTTTTCTATATTTTTTGTTTGAACTCGGCCATGATGGACAATGAACTGACATTTAGGTCTCAGTGCCTAGAATTCATTATGGATAGTAAAAAAAAAAGAGTCAATGCCGATTAGCACATAGTTGCTGACAAGAGTTTTATGCTAGTGGATTTTCTATTTGGCTTGCTCATACTTTGGCGAACTACTCCAATTTATGCAGTCCTATTTATTGGGTGAGTTCGCCTACTCGGTAAAACTGAAGCACTACTTATGCACAATTTGAAGTCAACCTCCAAGATATTCATAAGTATTTGATATCTTGATAGGATCAGAACTTGCTAGCTACTTATCAGAATCTCTACTTTTTGTTAGTTCATTTTTTTATCGTAAAGGTTGGCTCTTTATTTTGTTTAGTCATGCTCATTTTCCAAATAAAATAGCTGTATTTTCTTCAGATGAAAAATTCGTGTGAAGTTTATAAATTGGTGTTCATGCGTGTTAAACCACATCACACAATAATTTCTTTAATGCAACGATTCACTGCCTTCTCTGCAGGCACAGGATTTATCCATTTGGCAGGCGAAGCAATGGCATGACATGAGCAGAGCTGAGCCAAATGGAAAGGGAAAATAAGGAGCAGGTGAGCAATGAGTGCCACTGACAAATTTATTAGCCATCTTTATGGAAAGCTCTTTCTTCTCAAGTTTTACAAATGTCCATGTTTCAACTCTCAACTAGCCATCTAGATGTGGATAGTTTCTTCCTCTGGATATATATCTGCACTTTACAACGGGTTGTTCAACTGCTCGGCTTTATCCTAGTGGTCTTTCTGTTCTTTTCTAAACAGCGATTCCTTCTTCCACCTGATCCTCACTATTAATTTTCCTTCTAGTGATGAGTTCATCTTGTCTTTATCCTGGTGTACTTTTCATCTTTCAGGATTAGTCTTTGTATTCTGTATCTGGCTTCTGTGGGCCAGAAATAGAAGTACAGGATAAGATCATGCAACTTGTTTCATGTGTGTGAGCCTGTGAAGTCTTGAGGTAATCACGGGCAACTTGTGACCTTGCTATTATTCATTTTTTCATGGAAATGACTTTTATTCTCACAAGTCGTTTTATACAGGTTCCTTTTGTCTTTTTTGTTGCAAACATCATCAAGAAGTTCAAGGATAAAAGTGTTGAGGTCCCCTCATTTATGAGAGTTTGCCACATTTCTATTGATGATCATTTGCAACATTTTATTCTCAAAAGGACCCTCAAAAAATTAAAAAACAAGGAGTGCATCAATCTGTGCTACATTTGTAACCTCTAGCTAAGCACATTAATAATCATTGTGCACCAGCTGTTTTCATTGGTGACAATCTTCGGGCACGGTCTCTTTCAAGCAAGCCTCTGAGCACGACCATCTTCTTGTACTCCTTCGAGTTCAAGTCGATCTCTTCATTTCCTCTTTTGTCATTACCAGTGGCATTTTCCTTTTGTATTGTAGCACGAAGCCGAGGGAAGAGGTAGAGCCAGGTGCATAAGCAAATGATCACAGTGATCCAACTAACCACCAGCAACAACGTCAACACCATCACAATGATCGTCAATAGCCTGGACAAGGGTTCATGTTCGTATTTGATTACACCTTTGCAGCTCTCTTGACACTCGGATGCCCGTAGTTCAAGCGAGCTAGGATGGACTACTCGGGTGCCGACTTTGGTCCTGTCACGAATCCGATAAACCTGTGTGGGTTCAGCCTGCATCTTGTACTTGGAAGCCACTCGGTGTACTTGTGAATTCTGAACTCTCGGTTTGGTTTGGCTTCCGATGGGTGCTTGTCGGAAACCGTAATGGCTCCGCCTTCTCCTCGAGCCTTCTTCCCCTTTGCTTTCCTTGTCATAAGGCTAAGGCAAAACAAGAAAGTTCACACACATAATTAAAATCCATAAAGCAAAACAACAAGCACATTCCACAAACTATGCCAAACTTGTTTTTAGTATCAAATTATCACACCACATAAACGGGGGAAATGGCACAAATCATGTGCGCCCGCCTTTCTTTTGGTTGCATCCAGTTACAGTGGACCAAACACGGCGTTTACTAGTCTAATTCCATTGAACGCGACAAATGCAAATCCAAAGCGAAAAACCTTTCTCTCTCTCTTTTGTTCTTTCCTCTCTCAATATTTTTCACAAAGTGAAATTTAATTCATCAGTCTGGAAAAATTAATATATATAATGTGGCATGTCTGCATGCAGTAAGATAGAAGTCCGTCTTTACCTTGAGGAACCAACGGAGGAAACTGCTGTTGACAGGCTTGGCCTTCTTCTCCTTTGGCTGGATGCCGGCGGCTGCAACGGGGGCAGCGGCAACGGCGCTCTCCGGCATCGTCTTATTCTTCGGCACAAACTTATGCGACTTGGCAGTCTCCGGCAAGGGGGTTAAGCCAAAGCAGGAGAGGAAATTGCAGAGAGAACGGCTTCTCTTCTTCCCGGCATCAATAACTGCCATTGATGCACAAATTGGAAGAAGGAAATATGTTATGGATGCATGATGGATCTCTCCATGAGGATCGAAGGGTAGTTGTGAAGAAAAGAAATAAGGAAGAACAAAAAGGATTAAATTCGCTTAAATCGAAGAAAATTGTCTGGAGAGGAAGAGGAAGAGGGAAACAACTGCCAATAACAGGCGCAGTTTGGGGTCTTCGCCGGCGCGTCTCTCTTTATCCGTGAAGAGTCTTTATTTTTAATAAGGGGACTATGGCTTTGATTAGCAGATATTTTTCACTTTCCCCCTCCTCAAAGTTTGTGAACATTACATAAAAGTACAGCAATTGGTTACGCGTCAGCAATATTAAAAGACAAAGATTTAAGGCGCAGATGCTGAAGCCTGGATGACGTTACGAAACTTTGGGGTGCCTAAAAACAAAATTTGTAAAACATAGGGGTATTTTGAAAATCATGCCACATGATGGAAATTCGGAACGAATTCTCCGGTCAAACTGGAAATTGTTTTTCATCGTGATTTCTACGCAGTTGGTTAATTTAAGTGTATCAAATGTGGAAATCAATTTAGGAATTAAATAATTGCCGACGAAAATGAATTCTAAATATATTGAAATATAATTACAATTATTATTATTATTATTAAATAAAATCATTCCTACGACGAGCAAACCTATCCGAGTTAAAACTAAAAGGGCGAAGAAGGCAACTGTTTGTTAGCCAAGAAGTGGCGAACGAGCTGCCGTGCCTGCCTCGGCGCAAACGTCGGAACCTCGTGGCCGGCGCCCCGGATGGTGACGAAGGTGAGCCCTTGATCGTACACGATCCTCCATCCGCCGACCTGTTGTCGATCGTACCACGGCGTCCACTCTTGCACCGTTTTGAGGCCGAGCTTCCTGAGCGTGTACCGCGTGGACGTCACCGGAATCCTGCCATCGGCGTCGCCGCTGTAAACCCAAACCCTGACGCCTCCGTCCACGAGCTTGCGGATGACCGGAAGAATGGATGCCGGAGAATCGTTCCAATAGTTGATCACGTCACTGAAGCACGCACGTAATTAAACTCAGTCGCCAAATCAAAATCGATGAACAGAGGAGAATTCGTCGTCACCTGCAGTGAGTCCAATTGTAAGGGATTCTCCCAGATACATTGGCATGCAAGGCTTCCTGCACGTCTCTCCTGTTGAAGTACGCTTCGGTGTAATAATACGCGCAAGGATCGTACCCTGTCGGCTTCTTATGCCATTGGCTCTGCAATCCAAACAGAATTCAAAGTTACATATATATCAATCGCTTCAGAAAAAACTATACTCGATGTTAATTTCTGATGATCTTTACGTGTCTGGAGGCGAGTTTAGGGGCGACTCCGCTGATGACATGGCCATTCTTGGCGGAGATCCCCGAGGTGCTGGCGGCGGAGTCGAGGCAGACCGGCGCATACAGACTGTACATGTCGATGATGTCGTAAACGGCGTAGTACGCGTCGAGGGCCGCATTGCAGGCGTCCGTCGAGTTTTCGTCGCTGAAGTTGCAGTTGCTCTTCACGTCGTGGTACACTTGGTCGGAGATCACCGCGTGGTCCCAGGCGTAGTCGATCATGCCGGTTTGATCCGTGTCGTCGTCCAGCAAGGAGTTCCCGATCTGTAGAAGAGCAAACGGTTAGTGATCTGTAGCCGAGCTTCTTGGAGATTTTTCAGACGAGGGGGGCTGATGAGCAGGAGAGTCCGACCATGAAGCCCTTGAAGTTGATGAAATCCTCCCGCGAAGCGCGTTTGTTTTCGTCGAAGATTTTCTCGGAGAGTTGCGGCACGTAGTGCCCTGCGTAGCTTTCTCCGGCGATGAAAAAGTTGTGAGATTTGAACTGGGGGAATCGCTTGAACCAGTTGACGAGGAAGACGTAAGAATCTTCAGCTGTGATCGAGAATGAAGCGTAAATTAGTCGTCGAAATCTATTAGAATGATTGGAATTAAGATTGTTGTTAATTGTGTGATTTTACCAGTGAATTTATCTCCGATATCGTTCAAGTCGGAGCTTGTGTTCGTGTAAGAAAATCCTACTCCGACAGGGGACTCGATGAAGAGCAAGTTGGCCTCTGAAATTGTGAAAACAAATTGTTTGATTCATATATCTTCTTCTTCCAAAAAATAATAATAATAATTAATAATTGCCTTTGTTCCAGGATTGTTGGTTGAGCATCAGCTCTGGCACATCCTTCTGCGTGAGAAAGGGCCCTAATTCCTCTGCCTCTCCGTAGCCAATGGAAGAACAACCAGGTCCTGCAAATAAAAGAGTATTTTTAGCCATTTTCTTTATATTTACGATTGATCTAAACAAAAGTAAATGACAGAGAATTAAAAGAGGAATATGAAGAATGTAGTAGTAGTAGTACCTCCATTGAGCCAGAGGAGGACTGGCCTGTGGGAGGCGTTGTCGGCGGCCTCGAAGAACCAGTAGAAGATCGCCCGGCCGTGGCTCTCGTTCACCGTCACGTACCCGGCGTACTGGCGGAAGCCCACCGGCGGTTGGCCGGGGAGCCGCCCCACCTGGTCGGCCTGCTGCTGACTCGACGCCGCCTCCGCCTCCGCTCTCAACTCTCTCGCAAAATTACAAGTAAAAGAGCACGACAATAACAAGAAGAAGACGAGTAATGGAGAAGAAGAAGAGAATTCCATGGTGCAAACAATGTAATTGAACCACTGCAAGAGAATACAAAGAACACAGTGATTGCCAATATTTATAGCGTCTGGGAGAATTTAAATATTGTTTTAATTTTATAGATTAATCATTGTAAGCATAAATGGGAAGGATAAGAGAGTGAGCACGATTTATGGATCTTGAATTTTGATTTATGAAAAACGTAAGAAAAAAAAATTGGAAATTGGATTAAAAAAAATTGCATTCCATGGTTATCACTTTAGATTTACTTTCTGAAAAATTAATACAGATAATTGCCACTTTAGTTTTTAATTTAATCATATTTTACTACATACGTATTGCTTAAACTACAATTTTTTAAATATTATTTTGTGGCAAAAAAACTTGAACGCTTCGCGTATTGCCAGTATTGCCAGTTTATTTGAATTAAATATTGCATTGGATCTTCTATTCGACCATTTGTTTTTATTTACTATTTTTTTAATATCTAATCGACATTAAATCCACCATTACATTCAATCGTTAAGGAATCTAATCCAATTTAATTGGGGAAAAGCAAAAGGGAAATTCCTTTTGATCAAATCATCAGTATTCTATGTTGATTTTTTCTATCCTAAATGGATTGGATGCATTGCAGAAATTATAAAACTATAACTATTATACAATTGTAACCGGTCTAATTGAGCTACCGTATAATAGCATTTATGATTTAGTAGTTGCTACAATATAAAAAAAAATAAAAACTAAAATTATTTTAAGCCCCTAAAAAAAATTTAAATGATTTTTTTTTTGTCTAAACCTAGTCATTATGAATTACACCTCATAATAGTTGTAGATCTCTCAATGAGATCTAATTTGATATATTATGTGTTCCATGGTTTAATCTGAGCTAAAAGTCATGACCTCTCAAAATTTCGAGTTTAATATTCACATTATGACCTCTTAAAGTTATTAAATCTTAAATCGTAACTATTATAACGTGAATTTTAAATCCTAAATTTTGAAAGACAACTTTTAATTTAGGTTCAACGGACGCACAATGTGAATGATAAACCCTAAATTTTGAGAAGTCATAACTTTTTACTCATGTTGAACCACGGGACGTTAAATATATTAAATTAAAGCTCGTTTAGAGATGTACAGTTGGTTTAGGAGTGGAACTCGTAATGACCAGACTTTAAAAATGTCATTTAAATCCTTTTAAGAGGGTTCCGACAATTTTAGTCTTAATTTTTTTTTAATATTATAGTAGCTACGGAACTATAGCTGCTACAACCATGTGAAAGTTTAGTTATAGCAGCTACAAAACTTTAAATGTTACAACCAATGTTTTAAAAAGCGCGAAGCGCGACGAAGCGCCGAGTCCAAGCTTCAAGTTTTATAAGCTTAAGCGAGCTTAGGACAATTTTAAGCGTAAAAAGTATTTTTTATTTTTAAATATAATTTAATTATCTTAAACAAATAAATAGATTAAATAATACTTAAACATGATAAATTTAACGTTCATGCATAAATTTCTCACATTTTTAGAAAGACAAAAGTCACAAACTTTATAATATCCATTAGTTTTCAATTTTCATAATAAAATAATATAAAAAACTAGATATTATCTAATTCATTGTCTGATTCTAATTCAATTTCTTCATCTTCATTCATCTCATCTTCCGTATTATCCGATACAAACTCGTTTTCATCGAGCTCTCCTATAATATTAGCATTAGTGTCTATTGTTGGTTGTAAAGTGTAATCTCCACCTCAACTTCATCATCACAACCCTCATCTATCCAAGATTGTGTCTTGCTACCATCACGTGCAAGTAAAATTTCTAATTTATCCTTGCCCTTCTTCTCATTCATCAATATTGCATTAAATTGGACATAAACTAGATTATTCATCCTTGTAGCATCTAGTCTA
>JBBMJZ010000048.1:10466007-10478500 GCA_037833815.1 Zingiber zerumbet | reverse complement strand
TAAAGCAACAGAGATGGTTTAATTAGGTTGCTGTGCTTTGTGTCAGATTACGGAAGAACACAGAAATAGTTTGCCACATTCACTTGTCTAATTATAATTGATCCACCCTTGTTCTTGATTAATTTCGGCATTAAAATTTTAAATGACATACCCACAGGTAAAACAAAATAAATAGAAAGAAAAATGAAAATATGCTATCACATTCACGGGTGAAGTTCGTAGGAGCCCGTCCATGATATAAATTTACTATATATATTATTAAAGAATTTTTTTTTTCTAAAATCTGTTAAATATGTTTTATTAATGTTAAGAGTATTATTTTTTAATTATATTTATATTTTTAATATAATGTTAATTTCAATATATTTTTATTGCAAGAGGATGGTATAGAAAAAAAAAATTAATACAGAAGGTATTTAATTTTTTAATGATATATACAACTGGCATCCCATCGTCATTCCTACTGACGTGCGCATATCTGACACGCTATCATTATTTTAGACAAATTAATGGTGGATAGTTGCTTGGTAGGTACTGCATTATCAAAAGAAGATTAAATAAGAAATAATTTATTATTTTTTGAGATGTGTCGCTGTTGGAATCGTATTATAAATTTGGATTTTGGTCGCCAATATGCGGTTAATATTTTTATGGCAAATGAATATTTGAAGGCATGATTAGAATGGAACAGTATGCGGAGTTTATCTTAAGCATAGCATAATTGTTAAAATTATTACTAATTTTACCCGAGGGAAAAAATAAAATTATTTTGAATTTTAAAAATAAAATTTGGGTAAAAATTAAAAAGAGTTCCTTATTTCTTATTTTTATTTTTTTTAAAAATTATATATTTAAATAAATATACATTTTATATTTTCAAAATACTGGCATTGACTTGTGACAGCTTAGTCAAAGTCGTTCCAACATCGAGCCAAGTAATTTTATTAATAATTTTCCAAAAAATATTCAAATATTATTTAGTTAATTTTAATCAAATTAAAATAATTTTATAATATTAAAAGTATTTTTAATTATAATTACTGAGAAATTTTGTTGAGTATATGAAAATAATTTTGATAACGAAAAATTGTTCTGGGTAAACTAAAAGTAAAAAAAAAAAAAAAAACCTGCCCTTGAGTGGGCACGCCTTCTCAGTTTCTTAAAAAAGTGAACCTAAATTTTGACGAATTAATAAATATTTTTTCTTACTATCTAAATAAATAAAAAAAAGTAAAAAAAAACTACTTTGGAATTATAGCAATAAAATTTATTATTTAAAAAAAATATAATTGCAGTTATAAATTAATCTGTATATAAAATCGGTAATGTATTTAACAATTTGTGTTTGACTGGAAGTCTCGAGTACAGATCGAAGCAGCAGCCTTAGATGAACCTCAACTACAACTTCCTCCCCAATCATCCATTCTTCTTCTTCTTCTTCTTCTTCTTCTTCTTCTGCTTAATTGCCTTCCGATTGTTGTAGAGTGAATCATGGAGTCCGTTCTATCGATCTTGGATTCCATCTTCCGCCCCGTGGTGGCCTTCTTCACCCGCACCTTCGGCTACGCCATGTCCTGCGAGCAGTACATCGAGTCGCTCCACAAGGAGATGGGCGAGCTGCGGAGCAAGCGCGACGACGTCAAGAGAGAGGTCGATCGCGAGGCCCGCCAGGGCATGGAGGCCACCAACGAGGTCATGCTCTGGCTCCAAAACGTCGAGCGCCTGGAGGAGGAGGCGGCGCGCATCACGGACGAATTCGAGACCCACTACGCCAACCCGGCCGCCGATGGCTCCCGGTCCAAGCTCGTCGTCAGTTACCACCTCAGCAAGCGCGCCGAAGACGCCTGCGGCGAGGCCACCGTGCTCAAAACGAAGTCCCACTTCAACAAGGTCGCCGATCGGCTGATGCCGATCCGCTTCGAGGAGCGCCCCAGCGCGCTCACCGTAGGCATGGACTCAATGATCGAGCAGCTTCGGAAGGCATGTGATGACGATGTGGGCGTGATTGGGATCCATGGCATGGGCGGCGTCGGAAAGACGGCGCTCCTCAACCGGTTCAACAATGAGGTGCTCGTCCAGGTGGCACACCTCGACGTGGTGATTTCAGTCAAGGTCACCCGTAATTTTGACGTGGAGAAGATCCAACGCGAGATCGGCGACCGAATCGGACTCTCGTGGGACGAGAGAAAGAGCGACGACGAGCGGAGCATGGTCCTCTTCAAGGTGCTCAGCAGGATGCGGTTCGTGCTGCTGCTGGACGACCTGTGGGAGCCGCTGGACCTCTCTATAGTGGGCATCCCCACCCCCACCGGCGCTTCCAAAATCATCCTCACCACGCGGATCGAGGACGTTTGCGACCGCATGGACGCGAGGAAGATGAGGATGGAGTGCTTGGAATGGGAGGACGCCTGGGAGTTGTTTGAGAAAAAGGCTGGGAGAGGATTGGGTACTCTCCTCCGTGGCGACCACGACATCCGCCGCCATGCCGAGGACCTTGCCCAGCGATGCGGTGGACTTCCTTTGGCGCTGATCACGGTCGGACGGGCTATGGCGAGTAAGCGGACCGCCAAGGAGTGGCATCATGCCGTCACGACGCTCGCCAACACGCCATGGCATCTTCTGGGCATGGAGGAGAGCGTTCTACAGCCCCTGGAGCTGAGCTATGACAAGTTAAACGATGACAGATTGAAAACTTTCCTACTTTACGCATCTTTACTCATGAACAAGATGCCAATGCACAATGCCACCGTCATCAATTTGTGCATAGGGGAAGGAGCAATCAACGAGTTCGATGACCCGGAGGATGCTTACAGCAAGGGGTATCACCTCCTTGGAGTCTTGAAAGCGGCGTCCCTACTTGAAAGCAGCGGCGATGACTATGTGCAAATGCATCCTTTTGTCCGCGCCATGGTGTCATGGATCGTCTGTGAACATGGGAAGAAGGATGGAAAATGGCTGGTGCAAGTCGGTACTGGACTAGCTGAAGTACCTGATTATGAGAAATGGGAACATGCAGAAAGGGTCTCATTGGTGTCCAATGAGATATGCTCATTGCCTGAGGATCCTTACTGCCCAGAGCTCTTGACGCTTCTTCTAAGTCGCAACTGTGAGCTAAGCAAGATTCCCAACAGCTTCTTCCTTTCCATGCCATGCCTCAAAGTCCTGGATCTGTCACGCACTTCAATCAAGGAATTGCCACCTGAAATTGGTAAGGTGCTTACGCTCCAACACCTTGATCTTTATGAAACAAACATTGCATCGCTACCAAAAGAATTGGGCAATTTGGTTAAGCTCAAATCATTGCTGCTTTCAAGCACTCCTCTCCTTAAGGAAATCCCACATGGTGTGATTGCTCGCTTCACTGAGTTGCGAGTTTTGTCTATGAATGACAGCTATGGTAACTGGAGAGTGAGCTCCTCTGGACCAGGGATTAACTTTGAGGAATTGGAAGGATTGAAGCGGCTAAGATATCTTGATATTACCCTGCAGAATGCAAGCACTCTGCAAAGGTTGTCACGGGCTCGCCGTCTTTCCATGTCCACTCGTTATCTGCATATAAGAGGTTGTCTTGGACTAACTACTATTCATTTACCTTCTACTTCTCTTGGGAGATATATGAAAGGCTTACGGGGCCTTCGTATATCTCAATCTAGCATATTGGAAGAAATAATAGTTGGTGGTGGGAGTACTATTGGTGAATGGTCATTGCTTCCGAACTTGCATGTTCTTATCCTCCAGCATTTGCTCAAAGCAAAGTTCATCTTTAGGGATCGGAATTTTCAAAACCTTCGGTTCTTGTATGTTTGGTACTGCATTGGTTTAGAGCAATTGGTCAAGTTTGAAGATGAACTGAGCGAAGGGCAAGAATCTGAAGTCATCACTGCCTTTCCCCATCTCAAAGAGTTGCATCTTGCTTCCCTACCAGAGTTGAAGAGCTTAGGAGGTGAAAGAGTGCTGGCATTCCCCAGCTTGAGAGTTCTTGAGGTGAAGGAGTGCCCCAAGCTCAAGGAACTTAGTATAACTGGAGAAGGACTGACACAGATCTGTTGCAAACAAGAATGGCGGGATGGATTGGAGTGGAAAGATGAGAAAATTAAAGAAGCTCTCTTTCCCCTTTTTACACCATTACAGTAGGTAAGTGAGGTTCACTTGACCATTTTGTCCATACATTCCACTTTCTTCTTTTCTTAATTATCTATCCAAAGCTGTGTTTGACTATAGTGATCTATCTGATATTACTCTTTAAGTAGATAATATGTTAGTAGTTTTACTTGATAGCTGGAATAAAGAGATTTCTTTACGTGTAAGAAAAAGAACACAATTCAAGACGAGTTGATGTGCAACACTTGGAAGTCATATATAGGCTCTTTATAATTGACATAACATGTTTCTTTTATTCTATTTTCAGATTTCTATTATTCCGTTTGGGAAAGAACATTTAATCATTAATGGTATTTATAGTAGTGCCTAACTATGAAGTTTAAACTCTGAATTGAATTTTATCATTGTTTTGAATTGCTATTTAACTGTATAGGTCAATATTGAAATGATCTTCCGTATTGTCTCTTAATTATCAGATCATAATGCTTAAGGAATTATGAGATTTGCCACTTGACACTTTGTTCCATTGACCCTTTACCATTAATGAAGGCAAATTAAGTTTCTTAAGGATAGTGTTTAACGACAATGCAAAAGCTGAGAATTTTGTACCTGATCTAAGTTGGATTGCTTTTCGGCAAGTACCAAAAAAAGATATGAACAAAATGTTCATATGTGCACACAGAAGTTTTTTGTTAATCTTTATGTACCTTTTATCATTGACATTATCATCCTCATCGTTGTAACCATGTTGCTCCCAACTATACTGACTAGTTTGGACAGTTTCAACGTTGGTTGTCCACTGTCCAGCTGTAAAGTAACTCAATTTTTTTCATCCAGACTTGTTCTCAATTTTCTTCTCCTTTATTGCTGATCCTGTCCGAAGGCGTGAAGTTGGAAAGCCGGGGATGTGGCAGTTCTGTTGACTAGATGAAGACCTCGCTTCTTTCTGCAAAACAAACCAAACCAGGGAAGGGTCCCTGGCGTTGGCCCTCCGATGCTCAAGTTAGAAACAGAAGGAGAGGAATCGAGAATAATAGGGACAAAGAATAATAGGGACAAAGATGAATCTCGCCTTTCTTCATACCTATCATACTCTTTTATACCTGTTTTAATGACCCTTCATATGCTCCTGTTTAATGATATTAATTGCAGATAGAAGACATCTTTGTCTTGGCTTCTCCGCATTCAAGGATAGATGGAGTATTCTCTTTTGTTTTCTCTTCCCCTTATTAAGTATCCGTCTTTTCCTCTTTTATCATATCGGTTTATTATACTATCAATGGCATACCTCGAGTTAGACGGGTGGTCCGCTTGACCCGCTCTCCTGCCGATCGCGCTGACCAGACGTTGTTTCATCCAGACGGCCAATCGGGCAGCGGTCCCTCTGATCGGCCTATGTAGCCCCTCTCACTCGGGCGGCGCAGTTGAACATCTGAGCCCTGACGTTGACCATTTTGACTTTGATCTTCACCGTGGTCGTTGACCCGTACTAGGTGGGCTCCTCCTTACCGCCGCATCAATCGCCATTTTGTAAATGATAAGGAAAAATATAATGTAGATGTTCCTTATCAAATACAATGTACAGTTACAAAGCGAGTGACCAAGAAGCTATGCATGTGCATGGACCTTCACTAAGGATCAAGCAAGGCGTACTATTGTAATAAAGAAAGAACTTTGGTTGGAATTGATTATTCTATCAAGGTTTTAATTGTGTTTTCTTAATATTACTATTTAATAAGAATATAACATATTTTTAGGATTGAGGGATCGAGTGTAAAAAAAATCTACCTTCTCCTACTCTCAAGTGACTAGTTTTTATGGGATGGGATAGCGTCATCTCTAATTTAACATGGTACCAGAGCAAGAGCCAAGATGCCTATGTCTTTGAGCCATGATGAACATGAGGAGCTGTGTAGAAGCTACAATGTATTACACCCGCTAATCCTGTATGGATAAATGCAATGGTCCATTATGTATATATTTAGAAGGGTGTCTCCCTCTTATATCTAGTCATTTTTAGATGGAATATATTTCATCTCAATTCAAACCTACTAACCTCATGGCACTGAAATAAAAATTTATCATGATCCCAAATTCCATGTAATATATCAAGTATTAGAAATGGGGTTAGCACAAAAATAAATAAAATTGATAAATGGACAAACTCAAATTAACACTTAATCTTTCTTCATCTCTTCTTTGTCTTAAATATCATTAAGGGTTCAAATTCATCACCATTATTTTATTTATCATTTGTCTTTTGTTCAAGATTTAAGATGAGATTGTGTATCTCTATTCTCTTAGAGTTAGTGTCTCTTTTGGCGGTTTATTATTCTTCCAAAGTAAAATAAGATAAACTCTCATATGGACATTTTGTTTAAAATTTTCAAAATAAATGGGTTTTCAAGGTAGTTCTCAAAATACAGAGAACAAAGAGGAAGAGAGCTCTTGAAGCTCTTGAGGGAACTTTAATTTTACATATAGAATTTAGAGGAAGATTGTTCCTTCCGAAAGCGGAGAAGATGGAAAGCTGAGGATGTGGCTGAAAGTTTGACCCTCCAACCCTCAAGTCAGTTTCTAGCGATGTAGAGAATAGTAGGAATGCTGTAGCAAAAGCGTGTAGAGTAACAAAGTTGCGCATATATCTTCCTATAGATGGGAACCCTGTTTATAGTGCCACTATAGCGTTTCCGCACGCATCTCCAAGCGTGTGCACATTTTCCCAAATGTCCTCTAAAAAGAAAAGTCAAAAAGTGTCCCTGACATCTTTCCTTAAGTAGTATGCATATCTCTAATGTGACAGGCTGGAAGCTTCTACCGTACGATTTGCCTGCAGAACATGATCTGTCGTCAGTGGCACAAACCTCCAAAAGAGTACGAGGAGATGCACGGGTGGGTCTCGCTGTAGGCCTACCTATGGCCACTCGGCCGGGACACGCCCCACTGGTAGTACTGCACCATGTAATCTCCCTTAGATTTTCCGTTGTCAGAGGGTTGCCTCTCATTCGAACGGACACGCCGCCCACTCAGCGGGGACGACGACCGTGGGATGTAGTGTCTGTCTGTATCTTAACTTTATGCTGTCCGCTTGACCTTGCTTGCCCGTTCGGACATGTCGTTCGTCCGACCATAATTAGCCCGTTCGGCCGACCTATGGCCAGCGTCTTGCTGACTTCGACCTCCACGTCAATCGGTCTTCCTCGCTTTGGCCTATCTCTGGTGGTGGGGGCCCTCTTTGTTACCGCATCAAAGATCAAGACATTTAAACATTTTTTCATGCATAAAGTTATGCCTTTTGAAAAAGTGAAGTTAGTGGTATAGGAGAGTCATAAGCAAAACACATGACAACAAGTTGCATCCTGTAGACACACATGATACAACTAGGATTGGTGTAACATCCATGTGGCACACATAGACAAATTAGCAAATGAGGCTTTGTTGGTACCCTATGCAAGTTTGCATCATAGTGAATCTATTAAGGCTTATTTTATTGCTATTTATGAAGTTTCCCACCACCTCAATCACCTCATGGGAGAGCAAATTAGCTAACCTGCAATGCATGCACCAACAACATGACTTTGGTCCAAGTGGTGTGACCTTGTGACTCAACGAATCTGAGTGAACCAATGCCTCTTACTAATGCTATTTGGACCGTCCATATGATCCAAAAGCCCAATCATCCATATGATCTAAAGACCCAAATCAAGTCTAGTTTGGTACATCCCAAATATTTTTTAGAAGAGGGGTTGAGTACCTAGTTGACTCCGCTGCCCGCCCTCCCCACCGCCCCAAAAAAACTAGTTGACTCCACCGCCCCCCTTGATAAAATGTCTAGCTCCATCCTGATCTAGTTTATAGAAGGAGTAAACCAAGCTTGTAATAGTCACTTCTAATTCAAGAGAATTCACAATAGCAATCTCTGTTCTCCCTTATGACAACAAATTTCTTCCTCCATATGGATAGAGTTCTAATGACTTGAATTGCGCCTTAGAGTAGACTCAACCTTATTTCCGAGTTGAGTGGACTAGAATCTTCCCCTCTACAGTGCAGGGTGCAGAAGAATAGACAATTTCTTTGTATCAATTCATTGGAGGTGCAGAAGAGTAAACAAGTCATCATGCTGACTCGTAGACAAATTTCTTCCCTTTTAGATGATTGAAACCCTATGCTCACAGGTCTACCCTCTATTAGTCCCAACTTTGAAAAATAGATAGTTCTTTATCTCTTCCAATATCTCCTCTCTCAAATAGAAGTTTGAGTTTAGTCGCCGCTTTGACATCCTTACCTCTTCCAGTATATTTAACTTTATCTAATCTCTATCAATATTAACTCCTCTTTTTAAAAGCAGACACTAGAAACCTAATCTATTTGATTGTGCCACCTTTCTCTAGTTGTTATCTTATCAAATTTGAGATCCTATAATATGTTAATTTTGATAGCGAATCAAAAAGGGAGACTAGATCAAGTTTTTTGAAGATCATCATCAACTTTGCCCTTTGTAGGCATTCTCAATGTCTTGAATCATCACCAACTTAATACAAACCATTGCATCATCAGTCTCTGAGTCAGTACTCTGGTTTGCCTCATCTCCATCCTTTATAACCAGGTTTTTCCCCTTTTATGAGATTAATTTTTATGAGATTTTGTTATTGTATGTAACAAGCTAAACATAATTGATACTACAATTTGAGAAATTGATATATATTCAAGTTATTATTTTAAAGTTATTAGAGTTTATAGTTTATATGTTACAAACTTTAGTCCTACATTGGGTACTTAGTTATCAGGATTAAACTTCAATCCTATTACTATGATGTAATGCTTTCCTTTTAACTAACAATCATACACTATTTTTCCCCTTTCAACTATAGCATGTTTAAATGTGAAAAAAAATCAATAATACTTGATTCAGTATTCCACAATTACTTTTCTGCTGAACCATAATTATTCCTCAAGCATTTAACTTAGTTTGTTTTTGTCTCTTTTTTTTGGGGTCTCCCGTATGATATTTCTCTCTGTGGATCTCACTACTATGTTGGCATTTCAGGTAACTGTTTTTTCTCAAGGAAGGGTGGATATTGCAGAGCCAGAGAACCTTTTCATGAGTCTTCACACCTGGATATTGCAGCAATTGATTCTTGATCTATTTCTTTTCCCTCTCTCTTTATTGTTGCAATTGGTGAGCCCCATGCTAGGAGTGTATTAAAATTGTTGAGTGGCAAAATGTTTTTTTATCCTAACGTTATCTGTTCAAACTTTGTGTCATCTCAGAAAATTTTCTATTCTTGTAGGATATTTTGGTCGGAAATGATCCTCACATTTCAATTTACATTTACAGTATCTCACTTACCTTAAATTTCAGTGATAATAATTCAGCTGTGGTCCATGCTCAGAAGGTTTCTGCCAAAAGACTTGTTTTTGTATGGTCATTTCAGGTATTGCTATACGATGGCTGACTCTGATCTGATGGTGTATGTTGCTTTGTGCTTAGTGAATTTTGCAGTCAGATTCTAAATAAGGCCACCCTAAGGTATGTTCAAGATTCATAGATACCGAATATGATAAAATCTATTGAACACTTGTTTTCTGATCATGTCCTGACAGAAGAAAAATATTCTCTCCTTTCAGGGTTGAGAACCTTGTAATTGGAGAACAATTTGAAGATCCAGCACTTATTTCTGTCCTGGTAAGTGGTAACTGATACTATAAACTTGTTCCTTTAACACCCCCTTTGTGGATGCCTCATGTGATAATTTTAGTACTACCCTTTGTAGAGTTAGCAGGATCCAACTAGTCGACTTAATTAAAAAGCATAAAAATGCCAAAACTCTGGTTGAAATGACTTACCTAGTCGGTCGAACTTAGTCGCATGGCGTAATGTATTCTGACAGAATTCTCTGCCCTGTCTCCATTGGGGGTGTCTCCATCTTACACACCAAGATGATCAGTTCTTACGTAGATCATGCCCAAATTATAAGTGGAGGCAAACATAATAAGTTTGTCAAGATCTTCTTTTTCTTGCTTGTCAAATCCACAGATTATCCATAACTTGCACCACTTGCACCAAATTTTATCCACGTCTTGGCAGTCTAGTTGGGTATTAATCAATTATTTGAAAATTAAAGCTGAATTATCAAATATCTTATCTTTGGGTCTTGAGAGTAATATAAACATTACAATAAATTTGACTTTTCACCACGTAAAATTATTCTATTTGCAACACGTATTTTAAAAGGCATAACACATCTACAGTGCATGATCGATACTGTGGATGCACTTAACTTCAGCGAGTGGCGGCACGTTGTGGATGCAATTCACACTATAAAACATCAGGGTTTTAGAAATAGATTTTTAAAATAGAATTAAAATCTACTTTAAATTTTAGTAAATCAAAAATAAATTTAATACAAAATTACTAATCTATTATATTTAATGAAAACACAATGTATAAAAAAATATTTAAGACGGAATTTAAAATAACTAAAAATGAATTTATAAAATAAATATTTATAAACAAAGATAAATACAGATTTGAAACAGAATTTGATACGAGATTTTATTTGTCAACAAATTTGTTTATATATTTTTAAACAGAAATAAATTCTATTTTTAATTTATATAAATTATAAAGAAATATATTAATGTATTATTATTACTATCATTTTATTTTAATAAAACCCTATGCTAAATCCTGTTTATGTATTCTCGTTTGTCTCCCTTGCGACATTACCTCCCTTACTGACTCTGCTTTCTCGCTGACTGCTCTCTCGTCAACTCTTTTGCTTGTATCTCGCCAGCTTCGTGTATCTTGCTGACTCTGCTGCTCATGTCTCGCTGCCTTCGTGTATCTTGCCGACTTTGTCTGTTGCTCTCTCTCGAAAGGCAACTCCTAATTTCTTCTTCTTCCTCTTGCTATGTGGACTGCCACACTGCATGTCCTTGCTTTTGTCGATGGCCACTGCTATAGATGCGTGTGCCACCAGATAATTACTTGAGGTGGCAACCACACTAGACGTGCGAGCAACCAAATCCGAGAAATTTGTGAGATTGTCGTTGTTTAGGGAAAAGCGCAGAGAGAAGCATGAGGTAAAGAGGCACGGCAATTGCTATCCTACATTGTTTCTCACAAATTAATTTCTAATTTGTGAGATTGCTATCCTGTATAGGATAATTTGTGAGGCATACCACATGCTTCAACAAATTCTGAGGCATGCTTCAACAAATTCTAATTTAGTATTCGGTTTGGTACTTCGGACACTCCTTTTGCATTTCTTTCTCAACTCCACTCTAGAATAGAAGATATGACTTGTTAGAAACAAGAAGAGAATATTATCATATATTCGTTGGTTCCCGTTGCCTTTGCAAAGAGAAGAAATTCTGTTCCTTTCATAAAATCCTGAATAACATCTCCGTCTTTCGTATGCCTAGGATAATTTATGTTCACCAATGATTTACAGATTTCCTCTTTAAAGCTTCTATTTTTTTCTTAAGAAATTAATTTCTAGATTTCTGTCTTGTAAAGATAGCTCACTTTCTATGAATTTAATTCTTAGTAGCTCTATCTCAACTAGCAATGTTTCCTTTTCTCCATTCTGTTCCAAGCTAAAAAGATTTCTCTGCTTGGAAGGTTGACACTTCAGATTTGAGTTATTGCACTTCTCTTATGAAGTCTTTTTTCAATGCTTCCTCAGATAACTTATCGTTGTCTAGTTCTTTGCTCTTTATATTTTAGTTCCAAGATTAACCTTTCTACATCTCTTGACCTGATACCTATTAGACCTATTAGCTGCTTGAGTTTTACTTGCTATTGCCTCTGTAATAACACTATATCTTTATTAGATTTCTCCAAAATTCTTGCCATGTTGCCTTTTTGTGATTGCAACTTAGCATTTTTTGTAAGTGCTTGCATGACTATCTTCTCAGTAGTTTGAAATGTAGATGCATATGTGTAAAAAAATTACTGAGTTCCTCTTGAAGCCACTCGACTCTCTTGGAAATGTTCCATTTAATATTTCTCAATGTCTCTTCTGCTACCATGGCTTGTTTCTCTTGTTCAACTTTAGCTGATATGATGGTTGCTAGATCTACTTCAATCACTCTAGTTTGTTTTTAAAGTCCTTTATCCTATAACTCAACTTGTAACTCAAGATTACTGATAATGGATAAATGTGTAGAACACTCATATTGCATCCTGAGTTGTTAATTTATTTTTTTTAATATTTACTATTTTATTAATAAAATTATTCATCGTGAATATTATTCTAGCAATGCATATCAAGTTCTAATATTAAACATTCAAATGTCTATTGTTGTTTTAGTATTTTATATTTGGAGATATATATCAAACCTTAAAATTTACATGTCATTATTGATTGTCAAAATATTGAAGGTG
>JBBMJZ010000048.1:10430856-10446728 GCA_037833815.1 Zingiber zerumbet | reverse complement strand
ACTTTTATAAAATTTATCATTTTAATGTGATATTTTAAAATATTATTTTTGAATTTGATATTTTAAAATTTGTGTATAGGAATGACCAATTAATGAATTTATATGGGGCTTATGCATAAAAAACCAAAATTATTAATGAGGTTTTATAGAAAGGAGGTGGGGCTGGAGCCCACCCTAGCCTAAGAGTGGCTCCGCCCCTGCTCAAATATAATCTACCATGTAACTTCTTGAATGAAGCTTTGACACACTGTGGGCACTATATTAGAACAGATTCCTGTAGTATTTAACATATGATAGGGTAGATTGATACAATGGAAAGCGATACGATCAGCCTTATGGACCGGCCGAGATACTATGATAGAATACAATGACAAGCAATACGACCGACCTTCCAGACCGACCGAGATATATTCAGCAGACAAACAATCGATAACATTTTAATAGCTTGCATAATTGTCGAAGAATATTTCTTTGGAAACTTCTCCAGAGATGATTCATCTATAACAACATCTCCCTCCAACGACTTCAGATTTAATTTATAAATGACAAAAGAAGTGCATTTGTGGGTACAAAAAAGATTCCTCGGAAGCTCTTTGAAAAATTACCTAACAAACTCTGACGCATGAAGTCACCTCATAGTTACGAAGATCGTAGGAGATGATATAAAAGGGGAGTCCTCTCCGTTGGCAAGGTACGTAAATTTCACATGAAACCTTCATTCTCCCATCCACTACTGTTCTTCCACTTGCAAGGATACTGTACTGACTTGAGTGTCAGAGGGTCTTGCTAGGGACCCCTTGCATGGTCTTTGGTCACTAACGCTTCATTGGATCGGTTGATTGTGCGCACGATTGTTGTGGAGTTTCATTCCAGATTAGAGAATCAACTATTCATTAACAAACCTTCCACCTGAGCTAATGCGCCCTTTAGACAGGCTCACTGGTCAATATTAATCAACGCAGGTTAACATCATGTTACCGTAGTCCACAGTCTCGTAGTCCATCCGACCTTGTGACTTTGATCGTTTGACTCTATGTTAGTCAATCTTCACTGCTTTGACCCACTTTTTGGGGGGGTCATCTTTATCACCATATCAATCAACATTGATTAGTATTATATTATAATAAAATTTCAATTCTAATTAACACTAATAACACCGTATTGTAGTAATTACAGTTCATGACTCTTATAATATAGACACTTTATACATATTAATCAGGTCAACATCATGTTACTACTACAATATATAAAATTATAGAATCATAATTACTACAACTATATATACAATTGTGTATATGTATGATTTGGACAAGTATATTCATCTCTTATCATCGTTTATAGCTAGGATCTCACATTTACTATAATTGCCTAGCGCTATGACAACTTAAAGTAATGAAACGTCCTTTCCATGATAAATGGAAATGGAAAGAGAACACCCACATTCTTAAAAATAAAAAATGGTCCTTTTAATTTTTGTCCTTTATCTTCCACATATAACTTTATTAAGATTATCTAAATTCTACGTTTACTCTCGTTCCATTAATGATTTATTATACTCTCTATGAAATAAGACCCTTAGCAGCCATTAATGTACTAACAATCACTTACGTAGACAGTGAAGTGCCATTTCAACAACCCCATCCAATTTATTATCAACAAACTACTACAATCGTCAAGGGCCACCCAAACCTACGACTTCATTTTGATCCATTATGAATCAGAAGATATACGCGATTGGGCACGTACGTGGCGGATTGACACGAGGTCGGATAAGTGGGGCCCACCGCCACCATCCATCGATTTCTATTGGCCAGTCTATATATACAAACGCTGCGTGCGGTGGTGGCTTTTCCACTTCGACTGAGAGAGAGCTAATTAACCGAGTGGTTGCTTTCGGCTGGAACGCGATCGATGTGTCGTCGACTCCCCGTCTTCCTCTTCCTCTCCTTCTCCCTGGTGCTCTCTGCGGCGGCGGCAACGACAGCCGCCGGGCTGACAGCTGGGTGGGAGAGGGGGCGCCGCCGGGCGCTGGGAAATGGCCTCGGCCGGACTCCTCCCATGGGGTAGAAAATTATATTCTTAATCAATCCACGTTTTCTTAATGAAGAAGCTTCGTTCTAATTAAGATTATTTTGATAAATTATCGACGGTATTAATGCCAAATTGATTATATATGGAACAGTTGGAACAGTTGGAACCATTTCCAGTGCAACATCAACGAGAATCTCATAAGAGAAACAGGTTTTTGTATTTTTTTTAATTTACATTTTGATTTAATTTTGCATGTAGCAAAGTAATTCATTTCGATATATGTTTTGATGCAGCTGATGCGCTGGTGAGCACTGGCCTTGCGAGATTGGGATACCATTACGTCAACATTGGTGAACTAATCTCTCTTAATTCTAAATCTCTTATTTAACCACCCATCTAATCTGATCCATTAGCTTTAAGCCTCCAGCTAATCAGTGTCTTAGAGTTTAATCTACTCAGGATTAGTATGATTAATTTCTTTTTATTTATGATTAACAGATGATTGTTGGGGAGAATCAAACAGAGATAATCAGGTGAATCAAACAGCTTTTCTTGTATATATAAACATGTTTAAAATATTGCATTATCAGTCTTTTTCTTATGGGTATTTTAATTATAAATAATGGTGATTAGGTGATTAATTAATTGTATTTTATGCGTCATTAATTATACTTGATCAGGGAAATTTAGTTGCTAAGAGATCCACGTTTCCATCCGGTATAAAGTCTCTTGCAAACTACGTCCATGCAAGAGGGTTAAAGCTCGGAATCTACAGTGATGCGGGGTACTATTTTATTATCTGTTCACACATATAGTTTTCAATAATTACATAATATCCGAAGGGGTTTTAGTGAATTTTCTATAAATTTCAGGAGCAGAACGTGCAGCGGGACCATGCCGGGATCGTTTGGATACGAAGAGAATGACGCAAGAACCTTCGCCAGCTGGGTGTGCATAAAAGCCCTTCTTTGTCTCAAAATTATGCCGATTGGTTTATTTATCTTTTTTGAAAAAAAATAATTTCAGGGGGTTGATTACTTGAAGTACGACAACTGCAACAATCGCGGAACAAGTCCAAGAGAGAGGTAGCTAATCGGTCATTATCAATAACCACAGTTATTATTATTTATTAATAATAATTAATGAATGCTAATGACCTATTTGCTACGGCCGAGAAGATATTCGAGGATGAGCAGAGCTTTGCAAAACTCTGGCAGGAGTATTTTCTTCTCTCTTTGTGAATGGTAAACTATTTTATCTTATTTTATTTTATTTTTAATGTTATATTTAAAAAAAAATGGAAATAAAAAATATATATATTTTTTATTTTTACAAAAAAAATATTTATATACATTTCAGGGGTGTGGAGGACCCTGCAACTTGGGCGGGCGGTGTAGGGAACAGTTGGAGGACAACGCAGGATATTTCTGATAGCTGGCACAGGTTCATTAATTACTTTAGTTAAATTGAATTTTCTTATCACTTTATTTTTTTAATTAATTAATTAATTGTTATTAGCATGTCGTCTCGAGCTGATGAGAACGATAGGTGGGCATCGTACGCAAGGCCTGGTGGATGGAATGGTATTTCTTTTTTTATTAATCTCAAAATTATATATATAATAGGATAAAAATTAAAAGAACGTCTTTGTTTTTTTTCATTTTGTTTTTGTCTAAATTGTCAAAAAAAGAAAAAAATGTTTCCTTTTAATTTTCTATCAAAAGAACAATCATCCCTTGTTAAATAATACAATTATCCTCTCTATTATTATTATTCTATCTACATCTTCTAAATTCTAAACTGGTTGGGTGCATTGTTATAGAAATCGTAGCTACTATAATATAAAAAAAATTAAGAATAAAATTATTCGGAGTCTTCGAAAATGATTTAAACGACTATTTAGCTTGAAATTAGACCTTTACAAGTTTTATTCCAAAATTAGCTTTAGATCTTTGAATTAGTTTCGATTTAATATATTGTGTGTCCTGTGAATCAATCTGAATCAAAGTTGTGATATCTCAAAGTTTAGGGGTTTAACGTAGCTACGAAATAGTAGTTATTACAACTACCTAACAACTCAGTTTTAAAAGCTACAAAATATTAAATTTTGAGAGGTCATAACTTTTTTAATTCGGATTGAACCATGAGATGTATAATGTATCAAATTAAAATTTATTCAGATATCTACAAATATTAGGTTGTGTAACATGTAACAGTTTAATTTTTAAGTTAAAAAAAATATATATACCATTTAAAGTCTTTTTGATGGCTTTGAAGGATTTTAGTCCTCTTTATTAAGATTATTTTTTCTATTGTAATTGTAGCAGTTATAAAATCGTAACTTTTACAATTATAAATTATAGTAGTTATAGTTGTAGTTCTTATAAAATTATAACTGTTATAATATATATAGCAGTTACGATCTCATATCTTTTATAATATGTTGGGCGAATTGAGAATTTAGACCAGAAATATAAAATAAATAATAATGAGAGCAATGTAATAATGTCAAAGAGTATAGTAAAGGACCGTATGTTATTTTATAAGGAAGTGAGACACTTTTTTTGGATTTAAAAAAACATGTTTTTTGTTTTAACTTTTGCCTTATATTTCATAGGAATTTTTTTTTTTATAAAACTCCAATTAGTAATTATTATTATTGCTTACTTAAACGGAATGTCATGTAGATCCCGACATGCTAGAAGTTGGGAACGGTGGGATGACGACGGAGGAGTATCGAGCTCATTTTAGCATATGGGCGTTAATCAAGGTCGACAAGAAGCCCACGACAAATAATCTTTTTATAGATAATTAAGATAACTATTGATAAATAATTATCTCAAATTTATTTTTAGGCTCCTTTGTTGATCGGGTGCGACGTGAGGCACATCGGCAGGGATGCGTTAGAAATTTTGAGAAATTCAGAGGTCATTGCTGTTAATCAAGGTATCCAACTTGTAAATTAAGTAATATTTTGGTGCTCTTCTGTTAAATTGCTCAATAAAAAAAATAAAAAGGAATTGGGCCAATTAATGTAAAATTTCTAATTCCTCGTGGATTTTTGTCAAACAGATTCTCTGGGGGTCCAAGGGAAGAAGGTGGTGGGAGGCACTGCTCAGGTAAATACAATACATTACGTATTTAAATTTTACAATAAAAAAAGTTCTAATTTATGGGGGCATTTTTAAGATTTCAAAATTTAGCAGTATTTTGTAAACTTCGACGGGCAAAATTAAACTTTCCCTTTGGAAATTAACTCTTTTAATTTTTTTTTTAAATTTATATGGCAATTAATATATAATTATGCAGGTTTGGGCTGGCCCATTAAGCGGAGGAAGGGTGGCGGTGGTCCTCTGGAACCGCGGCGGCTCGCCGGCGACGATCACCGCCAGATGGTCCGACGTCGGTCTTCTCTCCGACGCCGCCGCCTCCGCTCGTGACCTGTGGGCGGTAAGCATCTATATAGACACATCTTCTCATTCACGAACTAATCAGTCTCTCTCTCTCTCTCTCTGTTTTATTTATCAATCAGAACAATTTACAGAGTTTATTAATTATCATTTTCTGGATTTTCAGCATTCAACCTTGGGGCCATTCAAGGGGCAATTAACGGCTGAGATGGCAGGTCATGCTTGCAAGATGTATGTTCTCACCCCTCATTAATTGAGAGCATTTCCTACCATTTAAAAGAAGAAGAAGATGGTTATCTGATAAATTAAGAGGACAATTAAGAACATAAAGAAAGAAGGAAAGTTTGGAGAAATGGAAGAGAGATTAAGCCAAACCTCCAGTTGCTCATAGATTTCAATTACAATTCACGAAATGTAATAACATATTATTGTGATGGAAAAGGGTGAATATTTCGGGTCATTTTGTGAAATATTAACTAAATCATTCAAACAACCTTGTAATTCATATAATGCAGTTCTCTAACACTCCTAAGTATTATTAATATGATACGGTTTTGTGAAGATAATTAACACTAACAAGAAAACACCATGCTACATCATCTAACAATCCTTGCAAATAAACAAAAAACAAACAACAAAAGAGAATTACAGATACAGATATGTGAAAGCAGCAAATCCTCTTGCCGTCATCATGCCAAAATGTTCTTTGAGTCCCACATTTATAAGCTCACAGCAACAGGTGCAGAAGCAGAGCAGGCCCTGCCACTGCCTCTTTGAATCTGTTGATTCCGTCGATAGAATTCCCTCCTCTTCTCGTTCGGCGTCGCAGGAACCACCCTTCCGCTGACGATCCTAGATGTCGCTGGTGGCGGCTGACACTGGCTCAACTGATCACTGCTTGATTTCGAAATGGAATCGACGGAATTGGGCTCGGCATAATTATGGCTGACGAAGCTATTGCTTCCAGCCGATTCCTGAGGCTCGATGGACTCCAGTGCGACCGGCACCGATTTGAGAGGCAAGTAGCAGCTCCTCGACTCGGAGGTGGTGGTGGTGGTGGAGTTGAGGTCGGCCACGGCCTCGAGGATGGAGCAGGCCTTGGAGATGCAGGCAGGGAGGGAGACAGCAATTTCAGGGTGCTGCTGGTTGTATGCCTGGATGTCCTCCAGAAGGCCGAGAGCTTGGTCGAGGTCCCTGGAGGATCGCCGGGAGGATCTGCTTCTGGTGATGGTCCTTGGGATTTGGCTCTCGAGTTTTGAGGAGGATGCTCTATCCGTGGGAGCATCTGCTGCTGTAGATTCGATTGGTGGTTGAGATTCTGGCACGGAGTGGGCGATCAGATTGTTGTTGTTCTTAGGCGCCGCCGTTGTCGTGAGCTCTGTTTTATCGCCTCTGTTTCCCTGCCCTTCATTTTGGCTGAATTTCTGTGGAACAGATCGAGTTATGAACAAGTAATTTGATGAGATTATTAGGTTGATTCATATTGATCGCTAACCTGAGATCGGAAATGGATCAGTTTATTTTGGATTCCTTCCTCGCCTTCTCTTGTCTTCTGCATCTTGTTGAAGTTGCCGCCGGCATTCTGGTTTGTTCTCGAGCAGTTCTCGTCGAGCTCTGCCATGGGATTCCTTCGGAACGGTGACTGGTCCGCCTTCCTCGATGAGCTCCGGCTGAGGCATGGCGGTTGCTGGGGGCAAGCATTCTCGTTGAGAATCCGAGCATTAGTAGCCGGTGAACGTGACCTGGGCGATGCAGTTCTCACCGCCACCATCTCGCCCCCACCACTGCCGCTGTTGCCCCTCCGGTTGAGTCGAACGGAGGAAGCTCCCCTGCTATTTTCACGAGAAGAAGGCGGCACGGCCACCATCTTTGTAGGTTGCTTCGACCTCTCAGAGACGGCGGACGAAGCAGGAGCAAATTCGGACCGCCGACCGGGGGATCGGCTCAGTCTCCGCCCTCCGCCACTGCCCCGCTCCCTGCTCCCCGAACGTTCTCGGCCAGGGGTTCTCCGGCAAGGGGAAGGTCGGGAGACCGTCTTCATCTCCCCCCACTCCTCCTGATCCCTCCCCTCGTTATCAAAATCAAAGCTCCTCTTCGACCCAGAGTACTTTCGGTAGCCAATTCCACTCTCGCTGCCCGCCGCCATCTTCCCCGAGGAACTACGGCTGAGGCGGCCGCATTGGATCAAAATGGCCTCAACTTCCTCCTTGGTGCAGCTCGAGGCCCTGAGGTTGCCCGTCAGCGCTGGAGCAGTCGCAACTGGCACGTTAACAGCCTCAAAGACCACTTCTCTACTAGCCTTCTTCGTCGGTGTCCCGCCCCTGTTCTCCTTCTCACCGGACGAAGCGGAGGCATTACTCTTGTTGGCGTCGTGGGTTATGACGAATACTTGCTTTTTCTCAACGGGCAGAGTTTCTACCACTGCCGTCGCCGGAGGCTGCTTCTCCGGCGACAAGACCACCTCCTTCTTGCTGAAGCAGAGGCCCATCGGGCTGACAATGGAGAAGAGAAAGAGCGGAGCAAAAGAGTACCAAAGAAGGTCTTTTGGAAGTCGCTTCTTATTAGTAGACAAACAAAGTGGACAAGGATTTCAAATTTTGTGGGCGGGCGGGACGGCGATGTAGCCGTTAGATGTGGCAGTATCCAACGGTACACAATGCAAAGATTCTCGTAATATATGTGCTGGATTTGTACGGGGGATCTTTGAAACGGCTATGTGGATAATGGAAATCCAACGTGTCCGCTGACATTTTGCTCACTGTCGGAGTGATAGCAGTTAAATGGTAAAATGGCCGTTGAAACGGCACGTGGTCGGCATGGGGAAGACAACAAGGATTCAAAGTTACTGTCTTTTATCAATGTTTTTTTATGTTTTGTTTAATTGACACTAAACTGACTATTTTAAAAATGATTGATTGGATACCATAAAATTTAGAATAAATCGGAAGACTATCATGTTAATTTATCCAAAGGATCCACTTTCTCATTGTCTGTTATCCATGGGAGAAAATCCTTTGTAATCCACTGCAGTTTAAACGCAATAATAGATTAGACAAGTTTGAAACGTTATGATAAATCCAAAAAACAGTACAGAGAAGAGAGTAGGCGATAAATAAGATCATAATCTTATTTAACGTGATAGTTCTTCATTCAACGAACTGGAAGAATAACTAGCTAAATCTTCTGCTTTAATCGGATATTTTGCAACAACAAAACATCAGTTAGCAGCTTACAACGAAACACAGTTGATATGAGAAATAATGGATGACCCATTGTTAGGATGGAGATGATGGTTCAAATGACGTAGTAGTTAAAATTCGGGAGGAGGTGACGGCCATGGTTAAAGATTACGTATCCAGATAATCTATTCCTCTAATTCCGATCGGTCGGACCCTAGAGTTTAGTCCTCTCACTTTTCATAGGCAGGACTCCCAATCTCATCTCGATCGGCTTTACTCCGGTTGAACCTCAAAGCTCGGTCCCTTCACTTTTCATAAGCAAGACTCTTAATCTAATCCCGACCGGCTTTATTTTGGTCAGACCCCTAAAGCTCAGTCCCTTTACTTTTCCTGAGTACTATCCCAGCTTTACTCCTAGTCGGCCTCTTAGTCGGTCAAACCCTAGGAGGACAATGCTGTTAAGAAATCGCAACAACTTGTCATAGAGTAACAAATATTCATGAGGAAACATTCCAATACTCTATTGCATACAAACTACGGAACCTTCCTCTACCCAATAAAAGTTCATCATACATCTTCATTCACCCGACACCCCCTAACATATGATATTTTCTGATGCTTTATAATTACAGAGGCTACAAAAGGCAGTATAAGAAAGGATGACCCCTCCATTGGCCAGGTATGCGCTAGACATCGTTTTTACTCACGCACACACATTTACTATTCTTCATTTTTTACTACTCGGTCTCTCTTCTGACTTGAGCGTCAGAGGAGCCTATGCCAAGGACCTCTTCTCTAGTTCTTGCTCTAACGCTTCTGGGTAGTTGATCTGTAGTGTTTACAGGGTAGTGGGTAGCATCGGTGATCCTCTCCCCTAAACTCCAGATTCCTCTCTTCGTCAATGTTCTCGCCATCAGCCACTGATACCCCCATCTGACTCAACTTCGGACGGGATTAAATTTGGTGTCATCTATAGGAACACATTCACCTGCTTCGGAGCATGAAAATGGAGAACATTGGTAAAATTAACGTCACTATGATGCCTGAGAAATATGAGTTATTCAAGGAGGCCAAGATGCGAGCGACTTCAAAAAATTAGACTACGGATTCTCATCCACGCTGTGCACCAGTGGCCTAGAAGGACGAGCCCTTTGCCTCAAACAGGAGGTCCAAGAGGATGTAACCATACGAATTCCCTCGGTCATTGTATCGAACCCCCGGAGAAGGTGACAACATAATGGAGCAATCTCATGTCTCTTTGGTCGGGAACTCACCCTCAAGGGACCCAAAGAGGGAAAATGCCCCAGCCATTCAAGAGACGCCTGAACAACTTAGCATTCCTTTCTCCCAAGAAATACTAGACGAGAAACTTCATAAGGGTTACAAACCCCCATCTATTGGAGAGTACGAAGGTAATAATGATCCGGGGATCACCTCCGAAAATTCTAAAATGCTGCTCTATTGCATCAATATAGTGATGCAATAAAATGCTGAGTGTTTCTGAACACTCTCTCCGACTCAGCACAAAAATGGTTCGACAAACTGCCAGTCAGATCAATTACTTGTTTCAAGGAATTTAGGAACGCTTTCCTACACCATTTCGCCAGTAACAAAAGATATTAGAAGACTAATCATAGTTTGTTTGTGATCAAACAAGAGACTACAGAGTCCTTAAGAGAGTACATCAAGTGTTTCAACCAAATGACTTTAGTTGTCCCGTCAGCCACCTCTAATATATTAATAAGTGCCTTCTCTCAAGAACTATTAGAGGGAGACTTCTTCTGAGCCCTCATTTGAAAACCTACAAAGGACTTTGATAATTTACTGGGAAAAACAATCAAATATATTAATGTAGAGGAATCTTAAGCCTCCCAAAAGAAAGAGATAAAGACCCCCACTCCAACCAGTTGAATGGAGAGGAAGCCACCACCACCTCTTGTTTGTCTTAAGAATCATTGGCTAAATTTTCCGTTGGGTCAAGAAGTAGGGGTGGCATAATGGATTGAGGTTGTTCGAGCTCCTGTCAACCAGTCTGCCCTATGGGAGGCCCTGTATTGCACTTAACACCGGTCTCACACTCATAACACATGGAATTATCTCCAGTTCGCTTGAGATTCTCGCTGAGCAGCTGAACTAGGCCTGCCTCTGCCCGAAATAGCGCCTCAACTTTTAAGACAGTAGACCAGCAACCCTAACATCTTGACTTGACCAGCTAATTCGCCTTAAGGGAAAGAAGATTTGGGTGGACAGTTAAGCGGTAGAGGAAAGGAAATGAGGGAAACCCGGGAGGAGGAGAACCGGAGAAATACCATTGTCTGAGACATTTTGTAGACATGTCCTCTACTTTGTCGAAAAGTTGTGTAGTGTCGATCGGAGATATAACTAAGCTAATACCCCATGAGGATAAGACGTAGAAAATCCTCAAGGGGCTTGGGTCTAAAATGTCAAAGGTGAGAAGCTGGATAGCGCCAGGAGTGCAAATTACCTCCAGTTTTACCGTAATTGAGGAGCATTCTTTATCTGTATTAACTTTATCTAATGAACATATTCTAGACTCTTGCTCCTGCGTGAGTTATAAGCAAGCAAGGTTCTCGTGTCACAACATCCTCTCAGTCGGATCCCAGACACTTGCCCTTGTGTAAGTTATAAGCAAGCAAGGCTCTCGTGTCCCAACGACCGGCTGGTGGGATCCCAGGCTCTCGCCCCTATCCGAGTTATAAGCGAGCAAGACTCTCGTGTCCCAATGATCGCCTAGTCATATCCTAGACTCTCGCCCCTGTGCGAGTTATAGGCAAGCAAGACTCTCGTGTCCTAATGACCTCACAGTCGAATTCCAGACTCTTGCCCTATACGAGTTATAAGCGAGAAATGTTCTCACGCCCCAATGACCATTCAGGCGGATTCTAAACTCTCACCCCTATGTGACTTATAAGCAAGTAGAGCTCTCGCATCCCGACAATCGCCCGATCAGATTCTAGACTCTCGCCCCTATGCAAGTTATAAACAATGAAGGCTCTCGCATCTTAACAGCCATCCGGTCGGATTCCAAGCTTTTATCTCCGTGCGAGTTATAAGCGAGCAAGACTCTTGTGTCTTAACAGCCATCTGGTCGGATTCCAGGCTCTCACCCTATGTGAGTTATAAGCGAGCAGGATTCTCACATCCCAACGACTATCCGGTCGGATTCCAGACTCTCATCCCTATACGAGTTATAAGCAAGCAAGACTCTCACATCCCAAGGACTATCCGATCGAATTTCAAACTCTCACCCCTATGCAAGTTATAAGCGATCAGGGTTTTCTCGTCATAAGGATCGCCTGGTCGGATTCCAGATTCTCACCCCTTTGCGAGTTATAAGTGAGCAAGGTGATAACGAGTATTTTTGATGCATTATTTCGGCTCTTATACTTAGTATTTTTACTTTCTCGCATGCATAATTTTGTGTTTGTATTATGTTTTGTGAGTAGGAATTTATTTTATACATAATTATAAATTTTCTACAAATTATGAAATTTAATCTCATGTCTTTAATGTGGTTTTGTAGGAAATCCAAAGAGCCACGGATTAGGGTTAAGTCGGATCAAATCTGACTTGATTTGAAGATCAAATGGAAGAGATCAAGCTGAATTAATATGAACCGTTGATCCATATCTAGAGAAATCTTGTTCCTTCATTCAGATCTAAACCATCCATCCCTCCATCTAGATTTGCAGCTATGTAGACTGTCAGATCTAAGATGAAATTAACCTCAATTTAATCTAAAGTAATCTAGACCATTTATCTCAAGATCTAATGGCAAATCTCCATCTCCCCTCCTCACAACATGGATGACTAAGATCGAATCTATTAGACCAATTAGGGCCAGCAAGAGGGGGTTGAGTTTATATGTCAAAAAGTAAAATAAACACCTTTCTCGACCGTTCAACTCAGATTAGTACCAATAGTATAATTAAAATAAACAACAAGAAAATAAAGGAAGAGGCGCAAGATTTACTTGGTTATAACTTAGGTGGTTGTTAATCCAAGGACAATGAAAGCTCTAAAAATCTCCTTCGGTGAAGGCGGAGAAGCCTCTTACACTCGTTAATTAGTCAGACTATTGTTAAGAAAAGAATACAAGAGTTGTTATCTATTTCCTAGGTCCAGGGGTCTTTTTTATAGCCCTTGAAAATCTTATCCGTAGGTTGAAGGCACGAGGCACTAGTGGATACAAGTTTATCCACCGCTAATGGAAAAATCTGTATGGTCGAAGGTGCCTTCCATAGGGCTGGAAAGCGCCTTCGTACTGTTCATCGAAGGTACCTTCCATCCATGGAAGGTGCCTTCCACGGTGAAGGTGTGGAGGTGCTTTCCATTCACTTTAAAGCTGCTTCCAGTAGTAATTCCAGCCTCTTTTTGCTCTTTTACTGCTCCGATCGCCTGGGTGATCGCTACCATCCAAAATAAGGCTCACCCGGACACATTTTCCGGCTTTCTCCTCAAGCAGGCTTCCTCTCCAGCTTCTCTTCCCTCGGAACATCACGCATGCCCTTCTCATTCACCGATGTACTCTTCCGTAGTACCTCATCCCTCGAATACACCGAGCCCGTTGACTCCCTTTCCGTGCCATCCTTCTCGCGAGCTGCATCTTCCGCTTAACTTCTTGTATTCCTAAGCTCCTGCACACTTAAATACAAAGATCAAAACCAACATGACCTAATACAATTTGGTTGATCACATCAAAACTTCCACGGAGTTCAACAATCTCCCCCTTTTTGATGTGTATCAACCCAAGTTCAAGTTAGGGGAAAAAACAAACAAATTGTAATAACATAAGTTTTGTAAAGAAATTGCAAAAATTAAGTTAAGCATTAAGTTGCAAAACTAAATTAGGCAATAAAAATAAAATAAAAAAGGTGTCTCTTACTCCACCTAAACTTGTACCCATTCCTTCCCCTTTGATCACATCAAAAAAATAGGAAAAAATATAAGAAGTTAGAAATTAATTGTTAAGCAAGTTATGTGAAAATAGTAAACACTAACAAATAATATACTTTGTATTTGACAAGTAATAAAAGGGTTAAAAACACTTTTAAAATAAATTGACTAAGTTTTAAAAAAAATTAACTTATTAGAAGATTATAATAGTAAATCGTTTAACACTTAGTTAATTAAATATTTATTTCGATAATTAGCTTCCAGGCTGTGACGAGGTATTAGGTCTTTATGGATATTAGAGCAACAATCACTTTCTTAGACAAAACATTTTAAAGAAATTAATATTTAATTTAACTCTTTTATAATTAAAAGAATTTTAGTCTAGGTATGATCTTGGAACTCATTCCTACCTACGAGATTAATCAGAAATTTTGGAGGTACATAATTTTTAAGAATATTCCTAATTTATCTTTAGTGGTGTCTAATATACCAGTTTAAATTATTATATCACCTAATATTTTTTTTTAAGTATGCACGATTTTTTAAATATTCTATTTCTGTTTTCAGTTTATCATTTTCTATTTTTAAATTATCAAACAAATCTAATGGGCATGCTTTTGCTAATTGTCTTTTCAAATCATTTTTTTCCTTTTTCTAGTTTTACTAAATCCTTAGAAAGTACTTTAATAAACTGAAAAGATTGTTCGAGTGAAAGAGTACGTACCTCACTTACCTTAAGTTCTGATGCTCCCCCTTCATCACAGCTTTCCTCTGATGATCCTTTCCCTTCGTCGATGCTCATCTCTGAGCTGGTTTCATCTTCCTTTTGATGGTCTGCTATTAGGGCTAGTCCGACATAGGCTTCAATTTCGGAGTTGGAGGACGATGATTCATCCCACGTGACTTTTAGATTATGTTTGGGCCTAGCTGACTTCTTATTCTTTTCCTTGTCTTTGTTCTTCAGTTTTAGACAGTCATCCTTGATGTACCCTTATTCATTGTAGTTGTAGTATAGAACCGTCCTTTTGTTTCGATAATGCTTTCTCGTCTACGATTTAAATTTATTGGATTTAATAAATTTATTAAAATTTCTTACTAGTTTCATCGTCGTCGATCGATGCTTCGGAGTCAGGACCTTCCATTTTGGCTCTCAAGGCAAGATTATTGTTTGACTTTTCGATTTTATTAGAATCTGCACATCGAGTTTTGTGAAGTTCAAAAGTAGAAAACAAATTCTCTAGTGTACTTACCTCAAAATTCTTAGAGATGTAGTATGCATCTACTAAGGATGACCATTCTAGAGTTCTTGGAAAGACATTGAGCATATACCGGATTAAATCTCTGTTCATTATTGATTCTCTGAGATTGTTAAGCTGAGTGATGAGTTCTTTGATTTGTGCTTGTTGTTGCGCTACCTTTTCTCCATTGTTCATTCGCAGTTTTGTTAGCTGGGTTCGGAGGATGTCTCGCCTTGCTAACTTTGCTTCCGAAATACCTTCATGAAGTTCTAAGAACTTCTCCCAGAGCTCTTTGGCGAAGTCGTAGCTACTGATTCGATAAACTTCCTAGGGTGGAAGGACGTCTAACAGATGAAATTCTGCTTTACCATTTGCCACGAAATCGGCTTGCTCTTTCTTCATCCACTGGTATTATTCTTTGTCTTTCGGAACTACAAAACCATATTTCATAATTAACAGAATCTCAAAATCTGTTTTAAAGAATACCTCCATCTGACGTTTCCATTGCGCAAAGTCTCCCTTGAATTTTGGTGGGTGGATGCTTGCACCGGCCATCGTCTCATTGCTTCAGTCGGTGGCGGTTAGTCTTTCTGAGGTGGTCTAACTCTGATACCATTTGTTGGTGCAGCACGACTGGCAAGAGGGGGTTGAGTTTATCTGTCAAAGAGTAAAACGAAACACCTTTCTCACCCATTCAACTCAGATTAGAAGCAATAATATAATTAAAATAAAGAACAAGAAAATGAAGGAAGAGGCACAGGATTTACTTGGTTACAACCTAGGTGATTGTTAATCCAAGGACAAATGAAAGCTCTAAAAGTCTCCTTCGGTGAGGCGAATAAACCTCTTACACTCGTTAATTGCTCAGGCTATTATTAGGAAAAGATACAGGAGTTGTTGTCTATTTTCTAAGTCCAGTAGTCTTTTTATAGTCCCTGAAAAATTTTATTCGTGACTTGAAAGCGCCTTTCATAGAGCTGGAAGGTGCCTCCAACTAGGCGCCAAAGGATAAAGCTTATCCTTTAGAAATAGCTAAAATCAGCCTGGTCGAAGGCGCCTTCTATAGAGCTGAAAGACACCTTCTTACTATTCATTGA
>JBBMJZ010000048.1:10357793-10369271 GCA_037833815.1 Zingiber zerumbet | reverse complement strand
GCGATTGCATGTTTTTGCTTTCCATTTCCGCTGCATGTTATTTTGATCGAGCGTTTTTCGAAAATTGTGAAAGTCACGAGTGTTATTCACCCCCTCTAGCACAATGATCCTACATACATAAAGAGATTAATATAATAATATGAAACATATCACAATCGCACTTTAAAAATTTAAAACACCATCAAGCCAAAATACAACCATCTACATACATTTTGCTTCCAACCTTTCCTTTGCCATTATCGGTATGTAAGATAATTTGGTGGCACAAAAATATGTATGTCGCATCTCTCCATGAGTAATCAAAGAAGCTCGTCAGATTTTCAATATGGACATAATAAATCGGAGAGTGGAATAGTTAACAACAAGAAAAATAACATAGTTAAATAGAAGACAAATAAATAGCCTAACAAAAGCATCCACTTCAGAATCCTTCTCTGATCCAACTAATAAACGCATATTATTATGAATCATGGTCCTATTTACATTCTCAACTTTTCCGCTAAATAGTCGAGCAACAAATTTAGACTCCATACTAGTATACAGATTAATCAGTTACCCCACATGGGTCAATTCAAGGACGATGATAAACTCAATCGATGTTAACGGAACTATAATGTTGTCACCAAACAAGAAATAATATGAAGGGAACTGTTGGAATCTCTTTAAAAATAAATCAATTCTGATAATACTAATGGCTATCTTAGGCATCTCGAGTCATGGAGCAAGTGGAGTGCTTTTAATCATTTCTTTTTACTTATTACCTAAATTCGGTAACACTTCATCCAATACATCTATGAAATACGCGAATAAGATTGTTTGCTGCTCTTACTCTTTCCCTCATCTTCCTTTACTTTCTTACTCTTATCCTTCTCCACGGATTTCCCCTTAACCTTCTCCATAGTGCTCCCTCTAACCTTCATTAATTTTAGAGATTTCTTTCTTATTTCTGTATTAAAACAAATTAACAATTTGGTGAAAATAAATTAATTTATCAGTCATACCATCAAATACAAATCATATAAAATTGGACATCTGACCACTTAAATTGAGTAAATTATTCAGTTTATTGATAATCACTATACAACAACTATATATCTCATTCAATCATTCAATTGAAGAAGATAAAACACAAACACATTCATAAAATTACAATTAAAATTCTAGAACCCAATTTTATTCAAATTACAAATATCAACAACACTAAAAAAACATGAACAATTTGACGAAAACTAATTTATTTATAATTCATACCATAAAATACAAATTATGAAAAATTGGATATCAAAGCGTTTAAATTGAGTATATTATTTAGTTTATTAATAATCAATGCACAAATGTAATGTATCTCTTTTAATTCTTCAATTGAAGAAGATAAAACACCAAACACAGTCATAAAATTATAATTCGAACACCAAAACTAATTTTATTCAAACTAACAGAATTGAATTGACACCTAAAAATGAAACAATTTACCCATTCATACCTTAAATACAAACCCTAAAAATTTTGGACAACAAAGTATATAAATTGGGTGCATTACTCAATTTATTGATAATCACTATAAAACATCTACATATCTCATTTATTCTTTAAATTGAAGATGATGTAATACAAACTCACTCATAAAGTTATAATTTGAATACCGAAACATAATTTTATTCAACTTAACAAAATCAACAATATCCCTAAACTAAAGCTTTGATTTTTCACACCATTTTACAAAAGCATACGCAACAATAATCTTAATTTTATTCTGTAAACAAGAATACCAAATCGATCGAAATTTAGGATACAAAAACAAAATTTACCTTCCATTCAAATAAGCATGTTTCTGCCTTCACAATACAGCGTAAACCGCTTCTTCACGTTAGATGTCCTCTAGTTGTTCAAATTACCACCATTTTACTTCTTTAGATCAAGTGTTCATCAATGATACTTGGGTTGAAGTAAAGGCAAATCTTCCCTAGTTTTTAAAAGTTTTGCACTTCAAATCGAAGTTTTAAGCTCTACATTTGAAGGTGAAAATCGAATTTTGCTACCTCTCCGATTTTTTTCTTTAACTTTAACAGAATTGGTTTGGACGATCGCCGATGATTTAGGATCGAAGTCAGGGGAGTACGTTGAAAGTCGGTAAAGTATAAAATCAATTAGATTAAAAAGTCAAAGTAAAAAATCTATGTTTCGTCAAGGAGTGGGAACAAAAAAAATTTAAGCCAACGAATGAGGGTAAAATTTCAATTGTGGCTGGAAATTTTATGGCAATTTACCCTTAATATAATGATGATCCTAAGCTTTTAGAAGCTTTTTGAAAAGATAATATATATTAACGTTAAAATCCATACGTATGCTAAACTCTTGGTTGTTTATTCTAAAAAAATGGATACAAAACTTAATGGATAGTTATTCATCAATAATTCAAATGGACGAACATATCTACACTCACATGAGCGAAGCTAACCTTTTGATAGTCAAAGACCATCCAAATTATGAAGGGTTTGTTAAAGTTAACTATTTTGGAGTATCTCTCATCTCAAACCATATAGTAAGATAAACTCCAATGTAAGATGTAAAGAGAAAGATCATGAAAAATGCTTTATCCTAATGTAGCGACTGTTTTATAAGAAAGATTAAACTCTCAATCAGATATTTTATATCCGTTAAAATCTAATCTTAAAATCTATTAAAATAAATACTTATACATATATCAATTGCACCAACCCATGGAAGCAATACAATTACCTATTTTGTTTATTCAATTGGTGGATAAGAGGAATAAGTTTATTTTGAACAAGGGTGGAGCTTTGATGGCAGTAATACCATGGTTCACAATACAACAATGATCCATTAAAAAAAACAACATAAAAAAATTTCATAAAAATCTATCAATAATTTTGGTACAATAATTTAAAATCCTTTAATTGATTTAATACAAAATTTACAAACTCTATCCACATCTCACATCTCCTTTGTCAGTGATTTTATTATTCAGTATACATAGATCCAATATCCTATTAACAAAAAACAACATGAAAAATTTTCATAAAAATCTATCAATAATTTTTATACAATAATTTAAAAGCCCTTAATCAACCATAAAATTATTAACAAAGTTGTTTAAAATACTGATATTAACCGAATTTCTAAACTCTATCGTATGCATCCAACCTACACAATGAGCATCTCCTTTGTTCGCAAAGCTAAGAATCAATATAATCAATATGAAAATTATACATAAAAGGAAAAACTCGAATTTATTGAACATCGATAATGTCTTCCATACAAATTACATATTCTTTAGATAATTCCTAATTGCTTGAAATATAAATTTGTAACTATTACATCGAGACTTGTAGCTTGATTTGTGTATACAAACCGGATATCTCATTTATCACTAAGCCAAAAGTCAATAGGATTAGTATGAAAAATATGCATACAAGGAAAAATAGGAATTTATTGATCATCTATAATATCTTCTATGCAAATTACACATTCTGATAATTCATTTGAATGATCTGGAACGTGCAATCCTACATAGAAGGATGGATTTGTACCTGGATTCGACATTACCCAAAAATAAGAACATAAACTTAAAAAATAGCATCAACAAAGTATTAATAGATAATGTAGGGATAAAGAAATAGTCTTTCATTTGGGTGTGAAGAGACCTTCATGTTATAAGCCTAGAGTGTCTATAATAAAATGTTTCCCTCAGATATGTATATGAAATGCTCACATTGGTGTCACATACAATCAAATAAAAAAAACTATCAATAGGATTATCTTGTTTATCATTTACAATATAAACTAAAATTATCAAATTAAACCAAACCAAATTTTAGCTACGAGTAAATAGTCATTTCAATGAAATTTCCCTTGTATTGCTTTAATTCATTTCAAAACAAGTCCGCATTTTTTTCTACGACCTTTATTTGGCCAAAATAAAATTGACAATACAAAACCAAATATAATTTGATATCTTAATTCATCCTATAATCCATATCAATCATTCCGAGTATCAGTTGTACAAATAGATTAGTGAGTTCATTCATATTCCTACTATTCATCCACTAACTTGCCCTTTCTCCTAATAGCCTAAAACAGTGAGGTAGCAAGAGATTATCATAAAGAAAATCATTGAAAAAGAAGGACGCGATGTGTTTATTTCAGCAGAAACGATTTGTATGCGCAATTTAGGGTGGGTGATCTAAAAATAAAGTAGCATGAAGAACAGAAATATATTTTACTTACTAATCTTTCCAATGCCTCCCATGCCAAATGCAAAAAGTCCAGAATGCTTTTTTTAATTGTTCCTGAAGTTGCATGAGTAAGCCAAATAATGTTCCACTTATCCTCATTTCTCCGGCCAAGCTGGAACATCTCACTACACAAGAAAATTTGCTACCTGTGTTTAACTTCAAGTTTCCAACAGCCTTGTCGCAGATCGCAACACAAGGAGAAAAAGACAGGACGAATACCGACGGTTCCTTTTGGGTCGTCGCTCAGATTTACAGAGATCTTCTCTGGTCTACTCCAGTCGCAACCTCAAGAGCGTTTTGATGCTGAAAAGACGACGGAGAAACGGAGATGAATAGGGCGATCAGAATGGGAAATAGGGTTTGGAGAGTGGCGGCGGCGGCCATGGCGCTGCTAAAGAAAGAAAGGAAGGGTCAAATAAGGAATCAGCAATCGGATCCCTAGCAAATTGCGGGTTGACGGATATCAGATTGCGACCAATCGAATCCTAATCCGATATGACCCTTCCGGAGATCAGGGCCGCCAGACATTAAGGCACCAACTCCCTCTCTCAACTTCAGCTTCCGTGAGTGTTATCCTTTTCTCGTCGTACTCTCTTGCTGGTTTTGACGGGAATCCAGACATCAAGGACACCTATATCTGATTTTGATTTGCATCAGTTTTTATTATACATGTTATCTAGATATTAATATTGTCATTAAGGATAAATATTGTCACAGCAGATTTGAACCAACAAACTTTTGTATTTACACTTCTGATCCTGTATTTTACATATACAAAAAAAAAACTATGGATGATCATAAATCTTATATGATTGTTTGGAACACAAATGGGTGGATAAATGTAAGTATACTCGTTAGTATTTAATAAATTCAAGCAGTTCTTGGATATTCTAAACTACTATCCCATTGTTAGCAATAGATTTGTGGGTGACACGCATTGTTAGTTTTGTGCAGAGTTTTACAAGTTTAATTATGCATCTCGTCAATTGTAGACATGTATATAGATGTAACTTGTAAGCACTAACCAATGTGTTCTGTTTAACATTATATCTAATTAGTTGTATGTATCTTCTTTTTTTAATCTTTTATAGACATAAAAGAAGTAGATCTTGGAGGTGGAACAGCTGATGGAGACAGATAATATAAATATTGAATGGTGTTCAGTTAATTTTGATACGTATAACGTGATTAGCTGCTGCTGAGGTTTGCTCATACGTTAATATTTCTTCTTCTTCTTCCAAGAAATGCTTTTCTTGTTTGCAGCAGGCTCGAGGGAAATAGAATCAGTTTTGTAGTTGTACCTGGCTGCCATTTCAGACTTCGTCATGTAGTGAGCTCCACGTCGAGGAGTGCTGACCTTCTAAACCATTTCATTTGGAGGCCAATTGGTCCTCGTGTTTTCTGGGAGAATGGGGACTGACTCAGCCTTTCTCTTCTTCTATGGGAAGCGATGAGGAGTTGATTGTTGTCGTGACATTGGAGCAAGGAGTTGACATCGGAGAATGAAGAGAAGTTTTGAGCCTTGGGATTTATTATTTTTTTCTGTTTTGATGAGTGTTTGTAAAGAGTTTGAATCAATCCTAGTCTACTCCTAGTCTCTTTCCTAATTTATACATCAAATTGGATCGTTATCAGGATTGGGTCAAAATTAATTGCGATCTCTCTTGAGTTCATCATCCCACCTAAATTATAGTTTGTGTCGAGTCACGCGGCAGGAAGTTGTCGGCGGTTCGGCGGATTATATGACAACGATCAGGGGCGGCCCGTCCACCGCCAACGGCCTCCGATCGTTGGCTTGATCCAAACTATAATTTAGATGGGAAGGTAAACTCAAGAGAGATCGTAATTAATTTTTATTGAATTTCAACAGGATCCAACGTATAAATTATGAAAGGAACTAGAATGGGAGGAATTACAGATCAGGAGTTCTAATCTCGTTTGTAAATCACTATATTAGAATGTTGCTTTTGAGAAAATTTTTATTTCGTTCCTTTCGGATTTTTTTCTTAAAAAAAAACAGTTAATCAAATTGAACGAATTGAACCGTTTAAAATTTTCAATAAAAATTAAATAAATGAAACTAACAAAATATAATTAAAAATTAAATTAATTGAGTTTTTTTTTACAAGTATCCTACTAACGTCGGGTTACTGAAGTCGGAGTTGAAAGAAATTGATTTTGGTAAGCAAGTAATCTGAAGGCGACGAAGTGGGACAGAAGAAGAGGAGGAAGGGGGTGGATGCAACACAGCCGGCATCAAGAAGAGAAGGGATTAAACACCGCCTTTTTTATCAAGAAAAACGGAGTAAATCTGGATGCGGAGGAGCTGGATCTTGAGCTGAGGCTGGGAGATGCCCCTCAGGTGAAGTAGTAGAGCTCGATCATAATTAATTAATAATCATATTCGTAAAAATTCAAATCTTTTTGTTAATTAAGACACCGGGCAGAATTAGTGGCGGCATTATTCGGACCCAATTCTAGGATATCGGGTCTTCCAGTTTTTTTTTTTATATATATATGAAGAGATGGTTGATAATATAATTGTGATTCGATCGTGACTGAAGACCGCCCCCATTAGGTACCGGCAGCCCGGCCACCCGCGCAGAGAAAGATACCTCGTCTTGGTCGGTGTCGTGAAGGTCGTCGAAAGTTCTCTCCCATCGTGGTTGTCAAAGTTGTCAAAGGCAAGGGGGATAATTTTTTTTAAAAAAAAATCGAAATTCTAAAATAATGAATTTTTAAATTTGGTTTCGCCCCTATTTTTGTGATGATCCAGCACTGGGTCAACTGGGACCAATTCGTGTACGTGTTTTCCACACCCGATTAGCATTTGTAGACTCTTCTTCTCCTTCTTCTTCTCCCTCTTCAATCTCTCCGCTTCGACAATGGCTTCCTCCGACACCATGCCCACTTCCCTCCCTTCCGACTCCCTTTCCCCAGCCTCCCTCCTCTCCACCTCCTTCCACCTCCTGCGTTCCAAACCCAAGCAAACTCTACCGCTCCTCTTCCTCTCCCTCCTCCCTTCCTCCCTTTCTCCCTTCTCTTCCTTCCTCCCCATCAACCCCTTACTTCTCGAATCCTTCTCCTTTCCCTACCGCCCTACTTACGCCAAAGCTTCCGACTACTGCATCTCCCACCTCACCATCCATTGCACCACCAAACTAATCTCCACCATATTCCTCTGCTTCTTCCTCTTCTTCATACCTCTCGCGCCAACTCTGCGCGCTCTTTTCCTCATGACCACTTCCACCTCTAAATCGCACCTTAAAGCAACCTTATCGATCTTCTCCGCCAGGCTATGCGTTGTCGCCCTAGACTTGACCTACAAATGCCTGCTTATTATGCTTGTCTACTTGGAGCTCCATTACCTGCCCTCCATCTCTGTTTTGAGTCTGAGTACCGCCGTCTTTGGTCTTTGTTTTGGGGAATTTTTGCGGATGGTGTGGGTTCTGTCGCTGGTGGCCGCTGTGGACGAGGAGGACAGGTGTTGCGGTGGCGTTGCGGCGGTGAGGAGGGTGGTCGAGCTGGTGGTGAGCAGACGCGGTGGGCAGTTTGGCCGGAGCCAAATACTTGGTTTCTCTGCTTATATGTATTTGTGCACGGACTCAGTGATTTATGGGTTGTACGACCTCGCGTTGAACTACGTCGGCAGCGGGGTGGTGGGTCGGACGGTGTTGGGGGTCGTTCTGGTGGCCGTCGTCGCGGCGATGAGCTTGCTGATGCTGACGGCGCAGGTGGCGTGGTACTGCGAGCTGAAGAAGAGTTCGGAGGAAGAAGGAGACTATGCTAAATTGGCTGCTGACGATCCAATTAGAGTCAACGGAATTGATGATTAGATTATTTTGATTAAATTAGCAGCAATTAAGTATACGGTGTGCAACAACTATACACATTCTCATCGAATAAATATTATTATATGCAATAAATGAATTGAATGATAATAATACGTGCAAGCATAAACATAATTTCATTGTCATTCCATGTCAATACTATTTGAATAATCTAAGTCAATGAAATGATGAGACCTAGAATTTAGAGGAATCAACCATTTTGAAACTTATATATCTACTCATCATCATACGATTAATTACAGGCCATTTTCTCTATTTTTTTCCTTTCAAATTCAATGTCGATACTCCTTATTTGATCTACTCATCTGCCTTATTCGATATTATTATCCTAGGATTATAGTATCACAGTTGGACATTCAAATTATCACCTAGATATTCATGATTCGATCCCTAACTATAATATATTTGTAAAAAATTTTCTTCTAAATAGGGTACACAATCAAAAAATACTAAGCTTCCCTATTTATCCTCATATGTATTAGAAAAATTCCATAAAATTAAATCGATCATTCCAGAAATAATTACTTAGGCTAACTAGATTTTTTTCCTACTCTTGTTTTTCAAGAGTTTTTCCCGTTACTTCATTCCCCTCCCTTTTCTCCTTCTCCCTAGCAAAGGACTTTTTTATTTTAAAAATAAAATAAAATAATGCATCAATATAAAGTCAAACGATTTCAAATTTTTATCAAAATTATTATACATCAAATATTATTATATCAAAATAACTTTTACTAATTTATTTAAATTTATCTAAACTGAATCGAAATTACTTCAAATAATTAACATCACATCAACATTGTTATAGCATTTTCTGTTAGAACTACTGCAATTTTACCAGTTATACCATAGGTATTATAATTTGTAGTAGTTATTGGCAAATGACTATATAACATTGTAGTAACTATGTCATAGCTATTACATCTATTTTTAATTAATTTTGATCAAATTCAAATAATTTTAATCATGTTTAAATAATTTAAAAAAATATTTTAACATAGTAATATTATATATATATATATATATAATAATTTTGACATATATAATATTATATATCCATCTGAGTTATTTTTGCAATATATATATATATATATATATATATATATATATAATAAAATAATTTTGTTCTAGCACCGTATTCTTGATAATAAAATAATTTGGTTCTGGCACAGTAACTTTTTATATTGAGAAAGTTAAACATCTAATAAAATATTTTATACCTATTAAAAATTAACCCTGAGAACTATAATTAGGGTATGTTTGATTAGGAGTTCTCCTTGATAATCTTGGTTATTCATCCAAGGTTATCAATGAAAACCCTATTTGGTTTAGATAATCAATGATTCCTGAGTAATGTTTCATGCCCGACACGTCAACAAAAGAGCCATGCAATCCGGAATCGAAAAACCTCATAAAACTGGTGTATTGGTTTTTCTTGATTCCGGGGTTAACGAATTTTTTTTTACCAAAAATATCCTCCGATAATAAAAAAAAATATGGAAAAAAGAGGAAAGAAGTAAAAAAAATATTTTTAAAAAATTATAAAAAAAATAAAAAACGTTAAAAATTTTTTAAAAAATTTAAAAATTAAAGAATTAAAAAAAGAAAAAATAAATAATTTAAAATTTTAAAAATAAAAAATCTAAAAACTAAAAAAAATTTAAATAAAAATTTTAAAAATATTAAAAAATTAAATAATAATAATAATAATAATAATAATAATAATAATAATAGTTGGTTTTGTAACTAAGGGTAATATATTAAAATATTAAACTAGGGTATTTATTGAACCTTCAAACAAATAAATTTTTGTTATATTAGATATGTTGAACCAAACAATATTTAATTATATTTTATTCCTTATAATATTAGGTATATGATTATCTGGTAATTATATAACTAATATTATATTTGATAACATGAATAAAATATAGCCTGAGTAAATATTCATACATCAACTATATCAACAGTGAAAACTGATGTATTATGATGACTAGGTGGTCAGCTATGTATCGTGATGACTAAATCTTCTAATGTCAAATTAAAATTAATAATGTATGAAAACTGAACATTAACTCCCACATAATACCGGCATAAAGCAAAAATGAGAGTAAGTTAATTATCATGAATTTATTAGTTTTAAAAATTCAATAAAATATTTTCAATAATAAATAAATGGTAATAAAAAAAAAAATTTGAACAAAATAAAAGTGTTGGCCCACCCTAAACTCTATAAATAGCTTGCATTATTACAAAACTAAGCCTATAAGTTTCATTTGAAAGTTAAACTTATAAAAATTACCCAAAAATAAGAACATAAACTTAAAAATTAGCATTAATAAAGTATTAATAGATATAAAATGGTCACTTTGGTGTCACATACAATCGAATAAAGAAATAACTATTGATAGTATTATCTTGTTTATCCTTTACCATATGTCCCGGGAACCTAATATCATGGTAGGACATTCAGATTATCACTTAAATATCTACAGTTTAAATTTTAGTTACGGCGTATTTGTAAATTTTTTCCTCCAAATGGGGGGTGTAACTAAAAGATACTGGACTTCTAGGCTGACCACCGTCTACGCTTCCCAATTTACCCTGATAGCTAGTGGGAAACTTTCGTGGCGCTGAGTCAGTCGTACTAAGAATAGTCGATGAGGCTAACTAAGATTATCCTATTTTTTTTTATTTATCATTTACAATAAACTAAAATTTTCAAATGAAAACCAACCAAATTTTAGCTTCAAAAAGTATATAGTAATTTCAATGAAATTTCTCGGTGATTTGTATCTAGCAGGAATATTTTTATTTTTAATTCAGATATACAGCTTTTACGATCCAATTAATCCGAGAGGTAGATAGTCCAGATCTATAATCTAGCCACTAGGTAAATCTGACAAGCACAGATGGGTCCTAGTAGGCGACCGAACATTATGAATGGTTAAAACATCGTGAATATGTGATATACCCTGCGAGAGAATAGAACTCTTATTATATGGGTACAACACCTTACTGCTATAGGATCGTTACACACATAAGAGATGGGTGAATCACTTGATTTTAAAAAACTTATCTTTTACGATTTTAAAAACGAATATGCAACAAAAATAAGGTAAAACAAAAATTGAAAAAAATAAGAACTTGAGGAGTTATTTAGTTTGGAGCCTTCGGCAACTCCTACTCCAAGACCGACGATCCCTCGGGCCATATCGACAGATAATCCACTATAAACCTCTTCCAGAACCACCGGAAGAGGGAACCGAGTATAATAATGAATATGTTGGTGCAATATCCTTAAGGTCAAGGTTGACTAGGTTGACTGAGCTTGAATTGAGTCAAGCTTGAGTCTTGATGTTTGGGTTTCGATG
>JBBMJZ010000048.1:10276903-10293934 GCA_037833815.1 Zingiber zerumbet | reverse complement strand
GCGATCCAAGTCTAAACCAATAAGAACATATAAGTTAAGCTTAGAATCAAAAGTCTTAAGTTTCGCAGGCGATTCAAGTTTAACTTAAAAGAACACTTGGTAGCTAGGAAAAATTCAGACCATGTACAAAATTTTTGTACAGTGGAACCATTAGGTTTTCCGAGTAGCAACCAATATATCTCTCATAGATTACGCTTAAAAACCCTATGCGATGAAAAAGAAGATTATTTGCGCTACGTATTCTCTCATACTCTCTTCTGACAATTTCACTTAATGAACTTCTCCTCCTTACAATCTACGTTAGTAAGTTCTTTCTCTAATTCTTCTTTGTCTTCCCTACATTTTTCCATGGCCCAAGAATCCTTTGCTCCTTGGTACACCTTTACCCACTCAGATTTTGACAATTGTGATTAAGAAGTGATCCGCCTGCAATACGAAATCCCCAAAAGCTACCGCTTCCACCTTCCTTCCCCCTAAGATTGTCCTCATCGTCCACCTCATTGCTTTGTTACTTTCTTTAAAGATCAACTTCTAGCCTGTTTTCGCTTCCCAATCCCCTCATTTCTTTCTAAAGTAGGTCATTATTTTAACATCTCACTCCAACAGCTTGCACCGAACACCTTCCGCACTATGTGTGGGATGTTTATTTTATTTTGCATGTATGACATTCCTCTGACTCCTCGTAACTTCCATTACTTTTTGTAACCCAAAAATAGGAGTCGGGGATCTTTTTATTCCAATTTCATTCCAAAGCAGTGTTCTTTAAGGACTTACCTTCCTCGCATAATGAATGGAAATCTCGTTTCTTTTTTATTCAAATACCTGAATATGTTTCCTGGCCGACCGAATGGCAGTCCGACCTACCACCCATTCTCGACCTAGGGAACTTTAAGCATGATCCGACCTTTATCTCTACCTCGAAGAAGTTGGTTAGCATAAGATTCAAGGCTCCTAAGTTGTTGCACAAGGGCATGCTTTTCTTGTTCGGATTGAGCCCCATCCAAACATCACTCCCTTATTCTTTCGATAAGCATCAACAACTTAACCGTTGTGTTATCACTAAGTAAGGTCTTCTTGATTTTATGTAGTGGATACTTTTTTCGAGGCCTTGGTTTTTTAGCATCTGCAACTAGAAGAGGAAGAGTTAACTCAGTAGGAGCAACTGCTTTTAGCCGAGCGACAAATTCAACCGGTTGGCCCTTTAGGAGAGGCTTCCAATAGCCGAGTGGCTAAATCTAGTGTGGTGCCCTCAATAGAAGAGGAGCTACTCTCAGACCCTCTCCCGACATCCAAAGACTCTCCATCCTCCGACCCCCAAGCGCCCTTAAGGAGGAGGCTCAAGAGGCGCTGCCTCATCCCTTCTACTCAAGTTCCTGAGGGGTATGCGTCTCCAATCAACACGCCTTCCCCTATCTTACACAAGTCTGAGAGGAAACCCCAGCTCAATCTTCTGAGAGGTCTTTGTTTGCTCTTCCTTCCATCAATCTGGACCGAGAGGAGGTCACATCCTATCTGGGCAACTGTCTGACTTTTTTATGTTTACCATTTGCTCTTCCCATTGCTCCTCTTACCAAGGCTCCGCCCACAGCAGTGTCCTCTAGCAACCCGAAAAGTCTTTATCAATTTTCAGCCGTCTATGATCTTCCGTCTGTCCAAGCAATATCTTCTCCTTCGGCTCCCTGACTGGTCTACAGTCGAATCTTACTGAAGGGTTAGTTAATTGAGGCTTGGGAATTAGTGATAACCCGATAGGAGGAATACAAGCCCATAGAGATGGTAGACAAGTATTCACACGACTTAACCATGGTATGTTTTGTTTTTCCGATCTTCTTTTATTCCAAACACTTTTTGATGACGTTTATTCTATAAGCATGGGGAGTATGGATGAGCATGACCCAAAAATTGATGACTCTAGCCCAAGAGAATGAAGCATTGAAGGAGTGTCTATCAGAGGCAGATTCTATGTATGCTCCCACCTATTCTCCGTAGGAAAACCGAGCTCAACTCAACCGGTTGAGCGAACTAGAAAGCCAGCTCTAAGAAGCTCAAGCGTTGATGAGGGATGAGATAAAGAGGACAATAAATCAGAGGCTGCCCTAAAAATAGTTGAAGATAGGCTCCGTTCTGAGACAGCCCAATGAACGGCAGCGATGGTTGATCTGGACAAAAAAAATGCTGAAGTCAAGAGCCTCTCTATCCAGTTGGAGGAGTTGAAGGCTGCTTACGCCGTGGAGATGGATGCTAAAGAATACAAGATGATGGCCAAAACCTAGCTGATGTTTGAGCAGCAACACAATCTAGACACCCAAAGAGCTTCGCTAGAGTCCCTGCAGACGGAATTAGAGGCCACTCAAGTTGCCCTAACTACCTCTAAATTTGAGCTGATGGGACTTTCATCTGAGCTGGTAGTCTCTCTAAGGCAGAGCTAACAACCTACCAGACAAGGGAGGATGAGTGTTTCAAGACAAGGAAAACGATCCTCCTCCACTCATGGGACTTTAACATGCCGATCGTCACTTCTATAAACAAAGCTCTTCTCTTTGGGGTGACGGTGCGGTTACACAACTCCGGGAGGGAGTTGTTTGGCATCCGAACCCCAAGCTCATTTTCTGGACCGCCAAAGACTGGTAAAAGAGTGTCCACCTGGGCTATTCCCTTCTCTCAAATAGTCTGTTATATTTCAACTCTCCTCATGGGCAAAGAACTCTATGTAACTAAGGTTTCTTTTTATGTAACTAAGTCTTTATAAGGTTTTGCCTACTCTTGGTCCATGTCTGATCGCTTAAATGTTGTTATTTCTCCCAAGTATTCATGATTACTCCATGTGTCTAAGTGGAGGGTTGTCCTAGTCCAATTTTATATACCGAGTAACTCAGAAGTTTGATCACTTAATTACTAAAAAACCCTCAAATATCCGACCATATTTTAAGTCGATCAGGTATGTGGTAAGAGTTGTGATTACAAGGAGGATGAAGCCTTAAAAACCTGAACAAAATTAAATCTGATTGGACTTTAGATGACTTCAACACTAAAAAGGTTCGACCGGCTCTTAGGCCAATCGAATATGTGATGAGGACTGCACTTAAGAGACGGGATGAATGAAGCCTTAAAAACTTGAACGAAATTAAATTCAGTCGGACTTTAGATGACTTGAGTGCTAAAAACAAGGAAATGTTCACATTAATGTGCACCCTGACACTTCAGAATAATGATTTGCCTATCACATATGTCATAAATATACCTTTTCTATTGTTGACACGTGTCTAATAACTTTACTCCTTTGAAATGCCAACTGGCACACCATTTTCCATACTCACGGTGGTTCACCTCCTTCTTGATCCTATGATTATGATATTTGGCCCATCTTTTTATCACTACGATCCAACAGTCTCACTTTAAAAAGGGGCTTATAGGGTTTCCTTTAAAAGCCCTAGTGCCTTCACCTTCATGTGTTCTTCCTCTTTCTTCACGTTAATGAATCTTCTATTCTCGTGAGTTTCGATAGGTTCCCTTTTCTTCGTTCTCCTTTAACCTTACCTTGAATTTCTACCATGGATGTTCCTGCGTGTGGTACACACTTCTTACATCAAGCTTTGATGGGGTAGACCTTGACGACCTTCAATTCATGTATGGAGTCCCCAACTCTATGCACGTGATTATACCTACCGACCAAGACCATCCTCATCCCCCCTCCCCCCTAAAAAAAAAACTAGTTATGTAATCATTTTCAATGAACAAGTCTTGGCTGGACTACGTTTTCCTATTCCACCATTTTTTTTATTGAGTTGAGCCAATATTTCCACATTCCTCATCAACAATTAGTGTAAGTACCCTGTGTTAATTTTGATGTAATCAACTAAGTCAAGTTAGGTTCTGTTATATTTTGATCCTTGTGTCTAAGTATGTAGGAACTTAGGAGCATATGAAGTTGAACAAAAGATGCAGCTAATGAGAAGGACGACAAGGGAGATAGTCGACGGGCTCGGCGTCCAAGGAACGAGGTGCTGCGGAAGAGTATGTTGGTTGACGAAAAGGAGGCACGCGATGTTTTTGAGGGATGAGAAGCCAGAGCGGAAGCATACTCGAGGAGAAGGTTCAAAAATGGGTTCAAGTGAGCCCTATTCCGAATGACCAAAATCACCCAAGTGAATGGAGGAGAAATTGGACAATCAACAAGGAGTTGACTATCCGAGCACTTGGACCAAATCCAAGCTCCCAGACCGTCCCAGCGGCTCCTCGACGTACCCTTATCGAAAGCAGTCCGAGCGCCCGGAGCTATTCCAAGTACCCGAACTAGATACGGTTTACCAACGTGAGCCGTTACGAGCCATTGTGACGTGGATAAAGCTTTATCCACACCTAGGTGCCCGGAGCCCTTCCAGACGCCCGAACCGTGCTACATTAGCAAATGGTCAGTTTCAACCAGTAGGCTATAAATAAAGTTATGGTCTTCTCCTTTTCGAACAACACTTTGTACTTTAAGTTTCTTTCTATTTTTTATTTCTGAGAGTCATTTTTGTCTACGAGGCTTCTCCACCTTCGACGTTTTGTTCAAGAAGGAGATCTTTTTACTAAGCTAACTTTCCTTGGAGTAGTAATCCTCTAACTGTAAATCAAGTAAAAATTTATGTGTCTTGTACGCTTTTAATTCTATTCTTTTTTTATTAAGGATGTAATTGATAAAGCCTGATTGTTTGAGAAAGGTGTTTACTATTTTATTTTATGCAGGGAAATTCACCCCTCTTTCAGGCCGCAAGGGATCTACAATTAGTATTAGAGCTCAACTGCTTCAGAAAAACTAACCGTCGAACGAAATACAAAAGATGATGGCTGGAACAAGCATCCATCCACCAAAGTTCGAGGGAGACTTCATACATTGGAAGAAGAAAATATAGGTATATTTCAAAACTGATTTTGACATATTTCTAATCTTAAAAAATGGTTTTGTAGTACCTACCAATAGCAATAGGGAGTTAAAGAAAGAAGAAAGATGGACAAAGAAGAAAGAAGCTGAGTTTGTGGCTAACGGGAAAGCAGAATTTTATCTACTAAGTGTGCTATCACTACAAGAAGTAAATAGAATTGGAGTCTACAAGTCTACAAAAGACCTCTGGAAAAAATTCCTAGAGCTTCACGAGGATCCTCTAAAACCAAGCTCACAAGAAGAAATCTTCTTTGGAATCAACTAACGAATCTGTGACTAAAGGAATGTGAAATAGTTCTTCAACTGTATGTCAAGCTAAAGGAACTAGTCACTGAAGTCACGAATCTCAGAGAAAAGATAACCAACTGAGGTTTTGCTAAGATATGTTCTTAACACTTTTCCTAGAACACCTGAATGATCATCTCTAGTAAATGCATATTACACCTCTAGAGACTTAGGTAAGTAATATAGAAGAATTATTTTTCACTTTTGAAATTCATGAATCTAGATGTGCAGATCTAAAGAAGGAGTCAAAGCAGAACATTGTCTTAAAGGTAAAATTGGACGAACCAGATTCTGAAACATCTCTCGATGATGACGAAATGACATTTATTGTAAAGAAGTTTAAAAAAAAACTAAAACTAATAAATTCAATCAAGTGCAGGCCAAAAGAAGAAAAAGGAAAGTGAGATGCTATCATTGCAATGAAGAATGACATGTCAAAGACAACTACCCAAAACTGAAGAACAAAAATAAGAATAAAAGACCGACCTAAACAAAGTATAAAAACTAAAAGGCGACATGGGATGAACATCGTCATCAGAGTCGGAGATTGAAGTTCATGTCGGACTTGCATTGATGGCAAGTCATGAAGAAGATGATAAAGCAACCTCATCTGAAATGAGCATCGATGAAGGGGGAGCAATGTTAGAAGGAAGTAACACTACAGGGGGAGCTTTAAATAATGAGATCGACGAGGTAGGCCAAGTACGGTCTCTACCTCCTGACCAGTTATATAAATTTATTAAAATATTATCAAAAAATTCCTATCAATTAGAAAGTAAGAATAAAAAATTATTAAAAGAGAACTAAGAGTTAAAATGAACTTTAGCCAAATCTTGTCGACTAGAAGATTTTGATAAAATAAAAACTTGAAACAACAAATAAATTTTTTTAAAGAATTTTCCATGTTTGAATTTTACTACTTTTAGAAATTATTAAGGACTTAATTGATGTTTTAGATATAATAAAGGTCAAATTAGAAAATTATTATCAAAATATGTTCAAAAAAAATTCTAATTAATCCAATAGGTAGGAACCTATATTAGATTTCAAAATCATGCTTAAATTAAAATTTTATGCATGTCTAACTTTTAAATTGATTTAATATTTTTTTTACTTAGAATTATCTAAATAATTTTTTTGGTATAATTTCTTTTTGAAATTAATTTGATCTTAATTTTCTAAAAAAGAGGAGTTCATTACTTATTTTTTAAAAAAATTTAAAAAAATTTTGACAATTGAATTATTTTTTATGGATTATTTTAAAAAAATTATATTTTTAAATTTAAAAATATTTTTAAAGCTATTTTTACAAACTTTATTTTTTGTGAAAATATATCATGTTCTCTATCAAATAAAATATTTTTAGATTTTTTTTACAGTTATTGAATTTTTTGTGAATTTTTTTATAAAAATACTAATTTTTAATATTAAAATTTCTCGAACGTTCAATTTTTAAAAATTTATTTTTTTCTGCAAAAATACTTACTCTATTACATTCTCAAAAAATATTTTTAAATTTTTTGAGTTTAGAAATTATTTTTAAATATTTTTTTAAAGAAAATTCATCTTTCTATAGAAAATAATTAATAACAACTTAAATCAATTTCAGTTTTTTGTGAAAATTTCATCACAACTTTGGATATATCTGTTTAATTATTATAAAAAATTTTAAAATTTTTGAATAATTAAAAATTATTTTATCCAAAATTAATTTATAAATCACAAAAGTTCAGATTTTCAAAATTTAAAGTTCATAATTTCTCTCTTAGAGACTATTTCATATTTATTTCAAAGTTCTTTTCAAAAGTTTTTCCTTTTATAATGTGATCAAAGGGGAAAATTAGAGATTAAGTCCAGGAGAATATATTTTATTTTTGCATTACATGTTATTAATTGTAAATTATGTGATCAAAGGGGAGAATTATTGTAACGCCTCTAGTTTTTTTCTTTTCTTTCCTTTTTTTTAAAATACATAAACTATGGGCACCACATACTCATACTTCCATAGCGGTTCTTGGTTTAAATAAAATTACATAAATGACTTGAAGAAAAATAAACATAACTAAATGCGGAATTAATCTAGAAGACCTTCGGGTTGTACTGCCATTGTTCCGAGTTGGCTCACTAGTTAACACCTCCTACCTTATTGTTTCGTTGTCTGAAAAAAAAAGAACGAAAGTTTGTCAGTCGAGAGACTCAGCATATTCAAAACTATGTTTAGCAGTAGTCAGCATCTATATTCTAGTGTATTAGGGGAGACCACATTCAAGGTAACTTGGGACCTCTCTGCTATCATACTATGAACATTCGCACAAGTAATGACATAAGTGTGACAACATAGAGGTAAAAATGGTAGATGAACTAAGCATAATGATAGACTTGATCACGAGCATGTCCATAGGCATAGGCATAAGAATAACATGAACATAGTCATAAACATCAATACAAATGTAAACCTAAATATAAACATAAACCTAAGCATAAACATAAACATGATCATAAATCTAAACAAGAACATAAACATAAGCACAGGCATAAACATGAATATGACTTGAACATACTTGCATGTGTAATTATAAACATATCGTTGGGATGGTCTAGTTGCACTTAGCAGTACCGTAACATAAGTTGTTGATCAGACAACTACCCTAGCACTAGGTTGGTAGGGGTTCGAACTTAGGACCGGAGTCCCCCTTTATTCTGTCACGCTCATCGAGTTTAGGTCCCCAGATCATACTACCATCCCAGAACATATCTTGGTTGATTCTAGCACACTCACTGGGCTTAGGTCCCTTCATCATACCACCATCTTACCAACTGCAAGGGATCTACAATTAGTACCCGACTCCACTCGCCTTCTATGAGGCATAGTAATCATGTTTCGCTTATTTGAGGGCCCTCTAACCATTCGAGCATTCCATTACCTCTTTTACCCCCCAATAAATAGTTGAAAGTCTGTTCCATTTTTGTGCATGTCCCAGCACTACTCTTTTTAATAAGATCCTTTCTCAAGGCACTAAGTAGAGGGACAAGTACTTTTTCATTCGACTCGCCATCCCGATATCCTAGCCGACTGCTTGACAGTCGCGCCTTCCCCTTTCACCTGCTTTGGATCACCCCAGCAAGAACCAAACCTTTAGTACGACCACCACGAAGCTAGCTAGCTTGAAGTTTAACATACCTGGATTACTCCAAGAGGGTATGTTGTATATCTTTGGGGTAAGCCCCACCTGGATGGGGTTGGAATCCTCTTTTGGTAAGAAACTTCTACCTATCTTTCCATATTAAATATAATTGAGATATTCTACTTTCTGCTTTCCTTTATAGAAGAGATTGTATCTAAGGATGTTGGCTCGACGACCACCAAACTAGACAAAACCACATTGAATCGAATTGGGAAAGCAATTCTGGAGGCACGGGAAGCCTCAGAACCTGACCATCCTTAGGCTTCGGACATAACACGGGAGTCTCCTAACTTGGATGTACCGCTAATATTTAGGAGTAAAAGGCGCTGCCCGGATGCCTCGGCTTCCTCCGAACAACCTAAGGCTGAACGAGCCATTGCTACTATGTCCCCGACTCCCCCCACTCGAGGAAAAGATTTAGTTGCAGCTGACCATCTTCCAGTCAGGCCCATTATCTTAAGCTCAATCGGTCCTTCTTCTGAGCCATCAACATCTGCGCAACCTCCCTAATCGTCCAAGCCAACTCCTAGACCTTCGTCTTCCATTTGCCTAGCACTGCCAACGGACCTTACTCTAGGCGCCTCTTCTTCAAGGCTAGGCTCTCCCCCTGACTTGGATCGCCAATTGTACTTCACTTTCGGGTTGTCATCCCAATAGGGAATGGTTTCCACTTCCCCGCCATCTTACAGGATGGTGAAGTTGAAAGGGGCATTGGCCGATGCCTGAACGAGTGCGAGAAGGCAACCAAGAGACTTCTCTATTTATAAGTGTGCGGACGTATATGCTCATAACGCGATTGTGGTAAGTTCTTAATTTTACTCACTTTAATATGCAAAACTTCTTAATGTTGTTCTTTTCAGGTTTATGCTTCCGGGCTAAACCTAAGCCACCTAGTGGTGGACTTAGAGAGAGATAACAAGATCTTAAGAGAGCACGTGGAGGAATTAGAAGTCTCCGCATCTAAACTGAGCGCTGAAATGGCTAAGTTGTAGAAAAAGTAGACTTTCAGGTTGGGCTATTATTAGAAATGGAGAAGACTATAAGGGAGTCTAATAGCTAGTGGAATCTCACCAAGCGGATAAGAGTAAACTGGAATCCTACTACAGACCAGTGAAGCCAAGCTTCGTGCAAAATGTACAATGAGGGCTAAGGCAATTTCTAACTGGCACAAAAGACTGCTCTGCTGGAGGAACTAAAGGTTAATCATGCCTCGGGATCATCTGAACGAGCCAAAGAACTATCAACCAAAATATGTTGATCCTAGAGCAAGAACGAAACTTAGACATGCAGGAAACCTAGCTAAACTTAATGCAAGCCGAACTAAAATCTGTGAAGTCCGAACTGGCGGCTTACAAGGCTAGAGAAGACAAGCGTTTGGAGATTAGGTGGAAAGCCTATCTTGAATCTCATAACTTTGGCCTGAAATTTAGCGAGCACCATAAGGATGCTCACTTATGGAGCCGAAGGAGCAGTTCAGCAACTTTGTAAGGATGGCTACCTATCGGTTGAGCCACCAAAATGATTTATAAATGCCATCAAATTCTAAAAGGCCTCCCGAAAGACTTTTTAAGTAAACTCAATTGAATGTATAATATGATTATCTTTGTGCCTTGTGATTTATGAAGGGAGGAAATGGAACTCAAATGCAAAATATATATTAACTGTTATTAAATTGAGCCTGTCTTTTTGTGCATTTTCAGAATTTGTTGATGTCTCCTTTATTCTTGTACAATGAGGTCCTAGTAGATACCTTTTAATAAGAAATATCCAGGGACTTGAAGATCAGGCAGTTATATGTGTAAGTGCTCACATTAATAATTAAGTCGGGCATAATTGTTTGACCGGGCAACAAGATGAGAGACATCCAGTGATACGGAGATAAGTTAGATGTGTAAGCAGTTATATTCATAATTTAGACAAGCTAAATAATTAGATTGGGTGAAATAAATACGTTGAGCAGAATAATTACGCCAAGCAAAATAATCAAGCCGGGAGAAACAATTACGCCAAATAGAGTAATATGTCTGGTAGAAATAATAAGACCGAACAAAATAATTATTCTGAATGGAGCATGCGTTTGATATTAGACGCGTGGACCAACAGGTTTATAATTTTACTAACTAGAATAACTAGACCGGGCAAAATAGAGAAATAATCTTGCTATCATCCAAGCGACCTGCGCTAGGCAAGAAATTAACCCAGATGAAATGTGAATAAGATACATAAATGTGAGAGAAAACTTCGTTATAACCCGGTTGGACAGTTTAGGCGTTTAGAATATGGGAACAAGAATCAACTCGCTTATAACCCGGTCGAACGACTTGGGAGATTAAGACAGGACATGAGAGCATAATTGCATATAACCCAGCTAAACGATTTTGGGAGTTTAGAATATGAACACAAGAGTCAACTCACTTATAACCCAGCCAAATGGTTCAAGCATTCAAAATATGAGCATAAGAGTCAACTCGCTTATAACCCAGTCGAACAGCTGAAGAGTTTAAGATAGGGAGCGAGAGCATGCTCACGTATAACTCGGTTAAATGACTTCGAAAGTTTAGAATATGGGCACAAGAGTCAACTCGCATATAACCCGGTCGAATGGCTCGAGAGTTTGGAATATATAGGCACAAGAGCAAGCTCTCTTATAACCTAGCCGGAAGGCTCGGGAGTCTAGGGCATAGCACAAGAGCATGCTCGCTTATAACTTGGTCGAATGACTGGGTAGTTTGAAAGTTAGGCGTGAGAGCATACTCGCTTATAACCTAGTCGGATGACTCGCGAGTCAGAATATATAGGCGTCATAGCATGGTCGCTTATAACCCGGCCGAATGGCTTGGAAGTTTAGAAGATAGGTACGAGAGCAAACTCGCTTATAATCCGGTTGAACGGCTCCGGAGTCTGGAACCTGGCGTGAGAGAATGCTCACTTATAACCCGACTGAACAGCTTGGGAATCTAGGACATGGCACGAGAGTATGCTCACTTATAACTCAGGCAAACAACTCAGGAGTCTGGGACATGGTGTGAAAGTATGCTCGCTTATAACCTGGCCGAACAACTCAAGAATCTAGAAGATAGGCGCAAGAGCATGTTCGCTTATAACCCAGCCGGACGGCTCGGGAGTCTGGAAAATAGGCGCAAAAGTAAGCTTGCTTATAACCCGGCCAGATGGCTCGAGTCTAGAATATATAGGCGCGAGAGCATTCTCACTTATAACCCAACCGAACGACTCGGAAGTCTGAAATATATATATAGGTACGAGAGCATATTCTCTTAAAACCCAACTGAATGGCTCGAAAGTCTGGAATATATAGGCGTGAGAGCATTCTAGCTTATAACTCTATCGAACGGCTCGGGAGTCTAGGACATAGATTGAGAGTATGCTCGTTTATAACCTGATCGACTGCTCAGGAGGTTGACACATGGCGAGCATGCTCGCTTATATTCTGATTAGACGACTTGAGAGGTTGGCATATGGTACAAAAGCATGATCACTTATAACCTAGCTGGACGACTCAGGAGTCTAGGACATGGCGCGCGAGCATACTCGCTTATAACTCGACTGAACGACTTAAGAGTCTGGTAGATAAGTGCAAGAGTATGCTCATTTATAACCTAGCCGAACAGTTCAGGAGTCTGGATGATAGGCGCGAGAACAAAATAGCTTATAACCCGATCGAAAGACTCAAAAGTCTAGGATATAGCATGAGAGCATGCTCTCTTATAACCTGGCCGAACAACTCGAGAGTCTAAGACATAGCGCGAGAGCATGCTCATTTATAATCTAGCTGAATGACTCGGGAGTCTAAGACACAGCGCGAGAGCATGCTTGCTTATAATTTAGCTGAGCAGCTCAGGAATCTAGAAGATAGGTGCAAGAACATACTCGCTAATAACTCAATCGGATGGCTCGGGGGTCTGGAATATAGGCACGAGAGCAAACTCACTTATAACCCGGTCGGACGACCCGGGAGTATGGAATATATAAGCACGAGAGCATGCTCCCTTATAACCTGGCAGAATGGCTCAGAAGTCTACAACATGGCGCCAGAGAATGCTTGCTTATAACTTGGTCAGACGGCTCGGAAGTCTGGGGCATGGTGAGAGAGCATGCTAGCTTATAACTTGAATGAATGACTCGGGAGTCTGGGAGATGGCACGAGAGTATGCTTGCTTATAACCCAACTAAATGGATCGGGAGTCTGGGACATGACACCAAAGCATGTTTACTTTTAACCCGGTCGAACGGCTCAAGAATCTGGAAGATAGGTGCAAGAGTATGCTCACTTATAACCCAGTCAGACGGCTTGGGAGTCTAGAAGATAGGTGCGAGAGCAAGTTTTCTTATAACTCGGCCAAACGACTCAAGAGTCAGGGACATTGCGCAAGAGCATACTCACTTATAACCTGATCAAACAAGTCAAGAGTCTGGGACATGGCGTGAGAGCATGCTTGCTTATAACCCAATCGAATGGCTCAAAAGTTTAGAAGATAGGGGTGAGAGCATGTTTTCTTATAACTCGGTCGGACGACCCGGGAGTCTGGAATATATAGGCATGAGAGCATGCTTGCTTATAACCCGGCTGAATGGTTCGGGAGTCTAGAAGATAGGTGTAAGAACAAGCTCGCTTATAAATCGGTCAAACCGCTCGGGAGTCTTAGACATGGCATAAGAGTATACTCGCTTATAATCCGACCGGACAGCTCGAAAGTTTGGGACATGACGCACGAGAATATTCGCTTATAACCCGGTCAAACAGCTAGGGAGTATGGGAAATGACGTGAGAGTATACTTGCTTATAACCTAACTGAATGGCTTAGTTTTCTGGGACATAGAACAAGAGCATGTTCGCTTATAACCCGGCTGAACAGTTCAAGAGTATGAGACATGACGCAAGAGTATACTAGCTTATAACCCAGCTGAACGGCTCGGGAATCTAGAAGATAGGTACGAGAGCATGCTTGTTTATGATCCAACTTGACGGCTCAAGAGGCTAGAAGATAGACACGAGAGCAAGCTCGCTTATAACCTGTCCGAACAACTCAAGAGTCTGGTACATAGCGCGAGAGCATACTTGTTTATAACCCAGCTGAATGACTTAGGAGTCTAGAATATATAAGCACGAGAGCATACTCACTTATTGTAAGTACCCCGTGATAATTTTGATATGATCAACCAAGTCAAGTTAGGTCATGCTGTTGTTTAATCCCTGTGTCTAAGTGTGCAGAAACTTAGGATCATAGGAAGTCGAACGAAAGATGCAGCTAGCGAGAATGACGACACGGGAGAGAGTCGACGGGCTCAGTGCATTCGAGGGATGAGGTGTTGTAGAAAAGTATGCTGGCGGACAAGAAGGAAGTGCACGACGTTTTCGAGGGATAAGAAGCCAAAGCGAAAGCTTACTCGAGAAGAAAAGAAGCTGAACTACCTTATGGAAGACACCTTCCATGGCTTGAAAGGCGCCTTCAATGAACAGTGCGAAGGCACCTTCAATGGCTTGAAGGCGCCTTCCATGAACAGTGCGAATGCGCCTTCAATGGCTTGAAGGCGCCTTCCCAATGACAATTGGTGAAGATAAAACTTTATCTTTACATGGATGAAATTGACACGCTGGAGGCGCCTTCCACCCTATGGAAGGCACTTTCCAACCTCAAATAGAATTTTTCCAGGGGCTATAAAAAGATCCCTGAAGTTAGGAATAATTTAACAACTCTTGTATTCATTTCATAGCACATTTCTGAGTGTTCAACGAGTGTAATAGGCTTCTCTTCCTATACGAAGGAGATCTTTTCAGTGTTTTCTTTTATCTTGGATTAATAACCACCTAGGTTGTAACTAAGTAACTCCTTAGTGTCTTTAATTTATTAGTTGTTTAATTTTCTTTTTATAAGTGTGCTACTAATCTGAGTTAAAAGATCGAGAAGAGTTTCTTGTTTAATTTTCAACAGGCAATCCACCCCCCTCTTACCGGCACAGCCTGTTCCAACAAGTGGTATTAGAACCCAACAACTTCAGGAGGACTAACCGTCAGATGAGGCACAAGAGATGGCTAGACCAAGCATCTACCCATCGAAATTTGAGGGGGAATTCACGAGCTGGAAGAAAAAGATAGAGGTATTCTTTAAGACCGATTTTGATTTATTATTAATTATGAAATTTGGTTTTGAAGTACCAGAAGGCAAAGAAGAATACCAATGTACTAAGAAGGAGCAAGCTGACTTCGTGGTAAATGGAAAAGTAGAGTTCCATCTGCTGAGCGTCTTACCACCACAAGAAGTCAACCGGATCGGAGCCTACGAATCAACTAAGGAGCTCTGGGAGAAATTCCTGGAACTACACGAAGGGACCTCAAAGGCAAACTTGCGAGATGGATTTGCTCCGGAACCATATCATCAACATCAAATTAGAAGAAGGCAAAATTGTTGCACACCTTCACTCAAGAATAAAAGAACTCATCACCGAGCTCATGAATCTCAGATAAAAGGTAACCAACCGAGGTTCGCTAAGGTACACACTTAACACATTTCCTAGGACTACTGGATGAGCATTATTAGTAGATGTTTATTATATCTCTAAGGATCTAAAAGTAAGTACCCTACAAAAAATTATTTTCAATTTTTGAAGTTCATGAAATGAGATGTACAGATCTGAAGAAGGAGCCCAAGCACAACATCGCCTTAAAAGAAAAAATGGACGAACCATATTCTGAATCTTCTCTCGATGATGACAAAACAACGCTCATGGTAAGGAAGTTTAAAAAGTTATTTAAAACTAATAAATTTAATCAAATGCAAGGTAAAAGAAGAAAAATAAATGTAAGATGCTACCACTACAATGAAGAAGGGCATGTGAAAAATAACTGTCGAAAATTGAAAAGCAAGGACAAGGACAAGGAAAAAAATAAGAAGCCAGCTCAGAACAAGAACAAAAATCTAAAGGCGACATGGGACGAAATGTCATCCGAATCAGATATCGAAGCCCTCGTCGGACTTTCACTAGTGGCAAGTCACCAAGAAGATAAAGATGAAGAAAACTCGCCTGAAATAAGCATTGAGAGCATCGATGAAGGGAGAGAGACATTAGAAGACAGCAGCACTTCAGGGGGAGCTTCAGATTACGAGATCGACAGGATAAGTTAGGTACAATCTCTACCTCCTGATAAATTATTTCAGTTTATAAAAATGCTATCAAAAAATTCTTGTAAATTAGAAACAGGAAATGTCAAATTAAAAGAAATTCTAGCAACATCTTGTATCGATTAGAAGACTTCGACAAAATAAAAATGGGAAATAAACAATTGAAAGCAGAAATAGAAGAGTTAAAAAATCATGAATGCTCACATTCTCAACAAGTTAGAAGATCTAATGGATTAAATTAGCACTTTAAAAACCATAAGGGTCAAATTAGAAAAATATCACAAAAATATATTCCTAAGAAATTTTTTATTAATTCTATAGGAAGGAGTATATTTTGGATTTTAAAATCATATTTAGGTTAATTTATTTTGCATGCCCTATTTTTTTAATTAAAACTTTTTAAAGTTAGACCTAGAGCTTTCAGAAAGAAAATTAAATATTTAATTTTTTAAAATGTTTTATCTAGAAGTGGTTATTGTTTCAATAACCAAGAAGGTCTAGTGTCGCCACAGCCTGGAATCTAATTACTGAAATGAATGTTTAATTGACTAACTATTAAGCATTTAATTGTTATAAAAATACCTTTAAATAAATTATTTTTTATAAATTCGGTTAGAAATTAATTAGAAGTTAATTTTTAATATGTCTTAATGTGGAAAGGACTTTATTTCTACTTACAATAATCTCAACTTAATATAGAAATTTTCATCTGCCTTAGATATATCTGTTAAATTTTTTTTCAACAATTAAAAATATTTTTCAAAGTATTTTTTTTTAAAATCCAGATTTTTCAACATTTAATCTTTCAAAAATTTCTAGATAAGAGTATTTTTCCTTAGACTTTGTTTAAGATTTATTCTCAAAGCAATTTAAAATACCCTATTTTTATATAATCAAAGGGAAGAAGTGAAAAATAAGTCTAGGGGGAGGGTATCATTATTTTTTTACACACTATTATTTGCGATATTAATTACCTTAATATTATTTATTTTTTTATCCTAACTAATTAACTTGGGGTTGCTCACATCAAAAAGGGGAAGATTATAAGTACCTTGTGGTCATTTTGATGTGATCAACTAAGTCAAGTTAGATTCTATTATCGTTTAATCCCTGTGTCTAAGTGCACAAGAACTTAGGAGTACAGGACGTCGAGTGAAAAATGCAGCTAGCGAGAAGGGCGACATGGGAGAGAGTCGACGGGATCAGTGCGTCCGAGGGATGAGGTGCTGTGGAAGAGTATACTGGCGGACAAGAAGGATGTGCATGGCATTTTCGAGGGACAAGAAGTCAAAGCGGAAGCTTACTCGAGGAGAAAAGAAGCTGAACTGCCTTATGGAAGGTACCTTCCATGGCTTGGAAGGCGCCTTCGATGAACAGTGCGAAGGCACCTTCGATGGCTTGAAGGCGCCTTCCATGAACAGTGCGAATGCACCTTCAATGGCTTGAAGGCGCCTTCCGAGTGAACATTGGTGAAGATAAAACTTTATCTTCGCACAGA
>JBBMJZ010000048.1:10266125-10276803 GCA_037833815.1 Zingiber zerumbet | reverse complement strand
CCTTCCATGAACAGTGTGAATGCACCTTCAATGGCTTGACGGCGCCTTCCGAGTGAACATTGGTGAAGATAAAACTTTATCTTCGCACAGATAAAATTGTCACGCTAGAGGACCCTGCCACCCTATGGAAGGCATCTTCCAACCTCAGATAGAATTTTCCATGGGCTATAAAAAAAACCCTGGAGCTAGGAATAATTTAACAACTCTTGTATTCATTCCTTAGCATATTTTTGAGTGTTCAACGAGTGTAATAAGTTTCTCCACCTACACAAAGGAGATCTTTTTAGTGCTTTTTTCCGTCTTAGATTAGCAACTGCCTAGGTTGTAATCAAGTAACTCCTTAGTGTCTTTAATTTATTAGTTGTTTAATTTTTTTTATAAGTGTCCTACTAATCTGAGTTGAAAGATCGAGAAGAGTTTTTTATTTTATTTTTCAACAGGCAATTCACCCCCCTCTTGCCGGCCCAACCTATTCCAACACTTATAACCTGACCAGAGGCTCGGGAGTTTGGGACATATGGCGCGAGAGCATGCTCGTTTATAACCCGATCGTATAGCTCGGCAGTCTGGGGCATAGCACGAGAGCATGACTCATTTATAACATGGCCAAATGACTTGGGAGACTGAAACATTGTGCAAGAACATGCTAACTTATAATCCAGCCGAACGGCTTAGGAGTTTGGAAGTTATAGGCGCGAGAGCAAGTTTGCTTATAATTTGGCTGGACTTGAGAGTCTGGAATATAGGGCTTTTGAGATAAAATTACTTGCATTTTTATTAAGCGTAAATATTCAACGTGCTATATTAATGCATTACAAGCGTACTCTCAAGTCCTATAGGGATGCAGATGATTCGCGCTTCACGACTGCTCCAAGTTCATTCCATCAAGATCCTTGAGGTAGTAAGAGCTTGAGACAAGCTTTTGTACTACCTTGTATGGCCCACCCCACTATGGCTTCAGTTTGCTAACGTCTCCAATCGGCTTGATCCACTTCCAGACCAAGTCTCCCACTTGAAAAAAAATCTCAGAATAACCCTTCTAGTATAGTTTTGCTTCATCCTTTAGTAATATGCTGTCAGTCGAGTGGCTGCCTTATATCTAATCTCCTCTATTATATCAATCTCTATAAGGTGTCGATCGACATTATCCTCGTTGTATAGTTGCCTCTAATCAAACTTCACTCTCACTTCGATTGGGACAACTGCTTCACCACTATAAACAAGGTTGAAAGAAGTTATACCTGTCGCTTCTTGTGGGGTGGTGCGGTGAGCCCACAATACACTAAGTAGTTCCTCAACCCAACTTCCTCCAATATGATCAAGCTTAGTTTTGAGTTCCCTAATGATTTTCCTATTTGTAACTTCAGCTTGACCGTTGCTCTGAGGATATTCTACAGATGTAAAGGCTTGTGAGATGTCATCACTTGAACACCATTCTCGAATTTTTTGCCCTTGAAACTGCCTTTCATTGTTGGAGATAAGCTTGTATAGAATCCTGAACCAGCAAATAATCTTCTGTCAAAGGAAGTTGATAATCATCCGCTTGGTTATTTTGGCCAATGCCTTAACTTTCACCCACTTGAAAAAATAATCTACAGCTACTAAAAAGAATTTTTTTTTCTAAATGACTGGCATAGGAAAGGACCCCCACAATGTTCATTCCTCATTGATGAGTACTCGACCTAAGGTGTTGGTTAGTATGATGATTGGGTGAGAGAGAAAATAATGGCGTAACCTTCTAGTAGCTAAAACCAATCTATAAGTTAACTTCTTAAGTGTGGTGTAGTGACATTTGACACCCTTTAATAAACAACTTAAGAAATATATAGGTTGTTGCTCTTTTCCCTCTTGTCTTACTAACAACGATATGACAGTGCCCTCGGTAGTAGACAAGTATACCCATAAAGGTTCATCTATTATTGGTTTAACAAGCACTAGCAGGGTGGACAAATACTTTTTCAATTCTTCGAATGCCTAGTCACATTCGGTGTCCCATTGAAATTTGGTAGTCCAACGAAATATTTTGAAGAATGGTAAACTCCGATCGACTGATCTTGATATAAAGCGAGATAGTATCGTGATCTGTCCGGGTGCAGCAGAAGCATCCCCCGACGTGGCAAGAGGAAAATTGTAATAATGTCGATCGAGGGATATTGGGATGATCACTGGAGGTCCGACCAACGGAGACTCCAATCGGGCGAGGAAGTCGCACACCCACCAACTGGAGATCCACGCAGTTGGCTGCAGCCAAGAGCAGGCACGAGGGCCCAAGATTAGTTTTGGGCCTAAGACTTGGAGGGAGTAGAAGTGTTCCATGATGACGCTTTAATAATCAAGGTTGTTATAGTTAATTATAATATATATCGTACCTTTGTTGATACCGGTAACTCAGTCAACATCATCTTCAAGGAGGCTTTTAAGCAACTGTAGATAGATAAGAGTAAGCTCCAACCCATGATGATGCCACTATACAACTTTATTGGCAATAAGGCTCAATCGTTCGACCAGATTAAGTCATATCCTAAGGGGATGAGCCCCTAATGAGAACGCGTTGCTTGATTTTTATTATAGTCGATGCACCCTCAACATACAACGTCATTTTGGGTTGGCCGACCCTAAATGAATTCTAGACAGTTGTTTTAACTTTCTGCCAAAAAATAAAATTCTCCGTGGACAACCAGGTAGGGGAGGTTAGAGGGAACTAACTAGTAGCACGTAAGTGTTACGTTGATATTATCAAGACTGAAGCTAATACTGCCCGGAAAAGCTAACAACTGGAAGTTAACACCATTCGAGAGGCACCCCCGACTTTGGTCAATGAAGATAAAGAAGAAGTGCAAATTTAACCAGGCCGATCGAAGGCTACTACTCAAATAGTAACTGACTTATACCGGGAGTTTAAAGCAGAGCTAGTTGCATGTTTAACACACAATAATGATGTTTTCGTTTGGGATCCCAAGGAAATCACGGGCATATTGCCAATGACGCCAAATTTGATCGTGTCTGAAAGCGGTGGAGATGACACGCTAAGCAGGTGGCACTACTATTGACCTAGAGAAGACCTCGAAGTAGAGAAAAGATTGAGGACTATAGCGAATAGGGGATTAGAATGCCTTCTTCCTCTTTGTGCACATAGAAAACCAAGCCAACAAAACGTTAGAGCGAGAAATAGGGAAGAGGTCTCTAGCGCAGACACTCCGATGCTCAAGTCAATATGGTGGCCAAGTGAAGAAAATGGAGGAGTAGTAGTTTTCTAGTAAAATGTATATGTATGCATGTGTGAGCGCCTGAGCATACCTAGCCAACGGAGAAGACCTCCCTTTTAATATCACCTCTTATAACCTTTATAATAATGAGGCAAGAATGAATATTCGATGTCAGAAGATGTCGGATAATATAATGTGTAAAGTCTGGAATATGTACAGTTAGCATCTAAAGAATCTTCTATTACATGTGTATGAATGGTCTCGTGTAAATGCTGCAATAATGATAGAAGATGAGCAGTCACCCTTATAAAAAGGTTCCGTTGAATGTATATGTCATACATCAGAATATTTCCTAATGAATAGCTATTATTCTCTAACGGATTGTTATGATTCTTTGACAAGGTGGTCTCCTGAGGAAGTCCGAACGAATCTTTATTCGACCGATTGTATATTATATTGGTAGATCAATATATAAGCAGAAGGGTACCAAGTCCCGTAAGGTCGTCCATCCCCTGAGACACTCGGCTATATACTATGTGATGTTGGGGATCTGATATTGAAGTAACAGGGAGTCAAGTCCCATAGGCTTGACCGGTCATATGCTAGGATACTTACCTCTGAAGGATGGGAAATTGAATCTCAAGAGATCTGATCGCTACTTTAAGCAAATCGTCCGTATGATAGGAGACTTGCCTTTGAAGTGATAATCCAAGATCTTTATCTTGGCAATGAGTGGAGCGACAAGCTCCCTAAGTCTAATCGGCTTAAGGGCCGACCATTCATACGCTGAAAGACTTGTACTATGAGAATGCATGGGAAGCTGGGTCCTTTGAATCCAGTCCGACTTATGACCAACCAGATGTGTGGTAGGTCGGTCATCCCTTAAACTCAATCGGCTATTAGTTGATTGGATATGTAATAGGTGTCTTAGCACATGAATGGAGCACCAGGTCTCTTGGGGTCCCACCTGTTCTTTGGCTGGTCATCCTCGTACTGAAGGTCTTAGCATTAAACGAGGAACAATAGTCCTTTTGAAAGTGATCCATTGGCTACCATCTCTCCGTAGGCCCACTCGTAACATTCTGTATCATTAGGTATGTTAGTTGGCTAAAATTAGTAGTTATCCGGTCATGTTTAATTTATCCAGCTTTAGTTTTTTTCTCTTTATTTGGATCCAAGGCGATAAATGAGTCCGTAAGCAAATTTGTTGTTCTAATGGGTAAGAATTTTTTTATATTATTTATTTATTTATTTTCGTTAACATAGTCTATGAAAAAAAATTTATTTATCGTATAATGATTAGTTCAATTAAAAAAAAATTCTCATCGACCATTAAAATAAATTAAAAAAAAATACTTTATTTAGACAACCAAGATTTTTAGATCTACTTCTTACTAGGAAAATAATCTCCTATAATATACCACAACCGAGATTTAAACTTTACATCCCTTATATCCATTAAAGGGTTTAATCTTATACCATTGCCCTAGGATAAAAATTTATTTATTTTCCTTCAATTAATTAAATACACAAACTTAAATAGCTTGTTAAATTAAATAAATAAACTTAAATATATTTGTATTTAATTTTTTTAATATTCACAAATAAAAAATAATACACTATTTATAAATAATATTCACAAATAAGATTTATAAATTATATTCATCAATAAAAATTTTATCAAATATTAAATAAACAAATTATATTATCAAACTCAACAATCAAACAAATAAATTAAAAAACATAAAAATTTTAAATAATTAAATAAACTTAAACAACTAAGTCAACTAAACTTATGGAAAGCCAATCAAGTCAAACTTAAAATACTATTTGAAGGACTTAATTCATTTTATACTCAATTTAACTGGGTCGTTATCAAATAAATTTGAATATCACAAAGTTTAAAATTTGATTCACGTGTTTGCAGTCCTAAGACGAAAAAAAAATCTCAGAAAACCAAATAATACCAAAAACCTTCTGGAATTTCAATCTATATATTTTAAAAGTACAAAAATTATCACAATATATAGTTTGTTTGAAATCTATTATCGATGTGGAATTCCAACCAACCGACAGATGTAAACTGATTTGACATTCTACAACAGCATCATTACCACGTCACCAACTTGTACAAATATTTTTTACCTGAAACACTTATTTAATGAACCACATTTACAGAAGCAAATTACAAATAGCATAGAATTTTAAGATCTTTTTCAATCCAATTTTGTTAACACAGATCTACACAATAAATGGCTTCCTCGCACTGGTAAATAACAAAAAAGCATGTCCACTGCACACAAATTGTTAAGGTTATTGAGTACCAGCAGCACTTCCTATATAACTCACAAAAGAACTACTGCATGAAGGGAGGAGAAATGAGGCACGATTACCTTACAATAACTAGACTTGGGAAGAAGGAAATGCAAGTGTTGAACCCTAAGTGGCCATTCCGACTCATTAAAAAGGCTATGTTAGCAACCAACCCCAATTGGTTTCCCCAGCTTATAGACTTATTTATATTTACTTCACGAAGAGAATGACAACCGATGACTCGATGAGGGGCACCGAGACAACAATGAGGTTGTAAACTTTTCAAGTTAATGTTCATTCTTCACGCGTGATTTTAGAATTCCAGGTTTTGGAGGAGAAGCTAATACTCTGGCCATGGAATTAGCCATCGAAGATGGTGATGTATGATTCTGGCTCGCACTCATCAGGCTCGAACCATCACCTCCATTAGAGCAAGGTGTTATAGAACCATCACTTTTCTCTCGTTTGCATAATCCCATCGCTTTAACCACGTACGAATCGTCATGTAGCTCAAAGGGGGTACTGCAGTTTAAAGTTACTACCAAGTCAGTGAAGGAGAGAATGGTGGATATGATCTAAATTTTGAAATGGGTCAAGGAGAACATTGCAGCGAGCAATATCTCCAAATCAAACAGCAGGTTTGAATCATTTGATAATCATCATTAATATTGCATTTTTATACTTGAGAACACCAAGAATATAGCAATGGGAAATCTAAGTTTTTACTGAGAAAGCAGGCTGTAAGATAATGTTCAGTATCATAGACGTCAAAGAGAGAGAGTATTAAAAAAGTTACCTGTTGAAGTCAAAATGTACAAGCTGCATGTCTTCTGATATTTCTACCTCAACCATAGCATGTGGACGAGTCTGTTGGTCATCATTTAAAAGAAAATATTAACTTATCATGTGGCTAAATTGCATTAGCAGTTCCTAAAACTTTAAGCATCCGGTTTAGGGTTTCATAAGTGACCAAATATGCATGCATGATCTAACATTAGATCTCATAAGCGACCAAATGTTACAAATGTAGTGTATTCTAGAAATTTAAACAGTATCCTTTTATATAAGAATTCAAAATTGATAATTAGCTTTGATATTGATGACTAACAAATTGAAAGGGTAGGAGAAACATTACAAATTCATATCAGCAACTTGAGAAACCAAATTGCTTGCATCTATTATTACTACATGCCAATAAACTGCAGTAGACTTGTTTTTGTTACCAAATATAAGCAAGCATCTCAACTCCACACTTCAATAATGTCTAACTGCCATTTAAACATTTATCTGGAAACAATTGGTCGATTCTTAAAATGTAACTCCAATAGCCATTAAAAATCTAAAATGCAGAGGCATAAAAGAAAACTTCAACCTTGTACCTGAGCCAAGATAAAGGGCAAAGCAACGCCACCAGATGGCAGATTTCCCGATCCATATAAATTATCATTCCTTTGCACCAATTTTTGGAGACCTACATACTAGTAAAAAATGGAGAAAATTAAATCATTACTAAGCTGAAGAGATAAAATGATAAACCAGTTGCAATATAGGCTAGCATTATGGAATTTTCTGATCATCTTTAGAAAATGGATGTATCCTTTCACCATAACAGTGCATAAAAGGAAATTTCTTCTCACTATTGTTAATTCATGAAGTTACCATGACCATAGTGAAGCTTTGTATACTTAGCACTTTGAACTGGCTGACAAAGAATGAACAGAGATTGCTAAAGCTAAAATAAGTAAATAACTAGCCTAACATATTCACAATAGAGATTTGGTTGGCAATTGGCATTAAGACAATTCAGATGGTTTTTAATGTGGTTTAGACACTACTTAAATGACTTGGTGAAGATGCTTTACTCAACAGGAACATTATTTTTTAGAATGATAGATTTATAATGTTTGTTTATCCTTGTTAGCATTCTGGTTATGTTAATGATAGACAGCATAAAAAAATCTGAATTTTTGAGGGGATCCTCATACTAATGATACTAAGAAAATGGAAATGGACATTATAAAAGAAAATCCTGGAGATAACAAGCATCGAGGTGGCTATAAAACTACCATATAAAATATATACACTTTTAAGAAAATAAACAAGGATGACTAATTGGGAATGAATAAAGATAATTTGGCATGCACTCACCTTTTTTTAGCAAAAGATCAGCCCCAAATTTGACAAAACGGATACTAGAAACTTACAAAGTACAGTGGCTTTCATTGTTATTTTATTAGCTAACAATATTGCTTGAACCTAGAATTACTAGCACCTTTTATCCCTACTCGGATGAGTCATTGAGAGTCGGATTCTAAAGATATAGTTAGAAATAGCTGAGTACAGAATACAGATAAAGAAATGACTATCAAATAAAAAAGTATAAGAGGCCGCCATTTGTAATTGGTAGGTAAAAAATATTAGCAACAAGTCATACTTGATCATGCAATTCTTGCAAATATGCAGTTTTCTTATCAATTCTACTCCTCAATCCAACTCGCTCTGCCTGTGACAAAATACATAATTACAAATCAGTAGTTCAAGGTAACATGGTGCAAATAGTAGATTGGAGTATAAGACAGGAACAAACCTTTAATTCTTCAATGTCATTTAGACTAGTTCGAGGTAAACCTTTCCAATGTATTTCCTTTTTATCCTTAGAAAGAATATCCATAGCCATGAGAACATTTAGTGCATCATATACCCTTCGCCGTATGTTCTTCTCATCATATTGTTGCTGCCTCAGAGATACATATCAGGTAATGCACTTTCCAAAATCAAACTAGTTGAAGAAAGTAAACAATACATACAATCTTCAATAGCACAGGCAATTTGTCAGATACCTGATCATTAGATCCTGGATTATTGGGGGGGTTTGCAAATTCAGTAACAAGTTCATCTGCAACCTGAAAAATGAATTAAAGAAATATGACGCTTCAACCAGAAAATTCAGGCAAATACACTTCAAGCCAACAGAGAATTCTAAAAGTGAACTGGAATTTCATAACTGCGGTCAACTTAAGATTACTCAAACTCTTCATCTAGCCCCTCTATGTTAGACATCCAACACATCAGATACCCTCATTGTTCACTTCTAAAAATCTTAGAAGCAACTGTGTGAAGCACAAAAGTGATAAGACTGGAAAGATAGTCAAGCAATTAGAAATTTGAGTCGTTGAAAGTGAGCAGTTGGTGACAGAAGCAGTATCATGAATAACTTAACAACACCAATCTGTTGTACCAAAATAAATGACACCAAAGGATTTTTTTTAAGACATCCTTATTAGGAGAAGCAGCAATAACTAAAACTGCATTCTTTAAGAAGGAAAGTTTAGCAATATAGTTCAATTTGGAAAATTTATAAAATGATCCATGGAACACAAAATCCAGCCTATGGCAAAATACCCATAGCCTGTGTAAAGGAATCTAGAAGTACTTGAAACATGAGATCAGCATTACTAGTTTCTGGTAACTGATAGGTACATTCATATCGATTGATGCCATAAGAGGAAAAGATTTAATAAACAAAATATTAATGTGTACTTTACCAATCATATATTATTAAAATTTCAACAAAAGAAAAACATACAAGTCCAAGGTAAACCTAACCTCATTGTAAGTGGTTCGCCCCTTGCTTTCAACTTTCTCACATACTGAGCAGATAGACATGGCAAGAAAACCAAAGAGCAAAAGTTCAAATAATTATTAAATATAGAAATAGGAAAATAAAATAGAGTAGTTAATCAGATAGTATAAGATAAACATACTGGTTTAAATTTTCATAGCAGCCAATTCAGAACATATTACAGCTAATATGGAAGAGAATTACCTTTCATGCTGAATTGACGAAGTCCCCTTCCACTTTTATCACCTGCAACAGCTCGAGCACTCCTTTTTTTCTTTTTACCACTGCATAGAACACTCTCCATCAGTCCCACAAATAGTTCTTCTCCATAATGAGATTTGATCTACTGAATTCACAAAATCCTCAGAAACTTTCCCATTGGAAATATTTGGCAGTAACTAAATAACTGGAGAATTATTTTATGCAAGTTGGATAGCAGAAGTTATCGAATTTTCAAGTAATTCGGTAGAACAATCGTATATGGAATCTCATTAGTGATGCATGCTTCTAAATTCCCATTTGTTAAACAGAAGCCACATCACGCCCAATTATTCACACCCATTAGCACCGATTCTGGTGCGCTGTCATCTACGGGTTACCAAATTGTCCATCAATGAACACAATTCGACTGTAAAACCCAAACAAACCCCCTCACCTCACGGCTCCTTTGGGCGTCCCCGCGTCGTCCCCGTGAATGTCGAGGTGGTTCAGACTGACCAAGGTATTCTCGCTGGCGGGAGTCATCGCCACTATCTCACTCCGGCTGGAGGGCGAGCCGGCGCTGCCGCTAGTGGAGGCCGAGTGGCCGCCAGAGAAGGCCGGCGCGCCGAGCGAGAAGAGGCAGCCACCAGCGCCTCCGCGGGCCTTGGGGAAGCTCGTGGCGCTACTGCTTCCTCCCTCCATCTCCACGATCGCCGAACGAGGACAAGATCGCGCGAGCGGATCGAGGGAGGGGGAGCTAACCCTAACGTAGAAGGAGCGAGGAGAAAGAGGGAAGGGAAAGAAGCGTGTTTGTTTGTTTGTTTGTTGGGTCGTGGGCGGGTTGAAGGTTGCTTACGAAAAAGCCAAGTGGGGACGACACTAGATTTGACACGTGGGAACTTCTATCTGGCCATACTATGCACGATGGTGTTTATAGGGATGTAAATGAACCAAGCGGTTCGTGAGTGATTCGAAGCTCGGTTTGATAAAAAACTAGTTCGAGTTCGTTTGTTTATCTTATCGAGTCGAGATCGAACTCGACAGTTTTATTAAGCCGAGCTCGAGTTTAAGGATATTCGGCTCGTGAACTCGCGAACATATTTGTTTGTAGGCTCACGAGCCAAAAAACGAGCCTTAAATTGAGCCAAAAAAACGATCTCTAAACCGAACAAAAAAATGAGTTCTAAAACTAACCTTAAAACAAGCTTTAAAATGAGCAAAAAAAAATGAGCTTAAAATGAGTCCGACTCGCTTAACAAATTAGGCTCGTTAACTATGATAATCGAGCTAATAATGAGCCGAGCTCGAACTGTTCGCGAGCTTGATAATTCTAAAA
>JBBMJZ010000048.1:10190317-10201359 GCA_037833815.1 Zingiber zerumbet | reverse complement strand
GAATCATATTTTAATGTTGGAGCCGAAAATGACCCTGAAATATTTTCATAAGCCATAAATTGTAGTGAATCAAAATTTTGGTATGATGCTATGAAAGAAGAATTGAATTCTATGGAGTCTGGGATCTTATCGAGTTGCCCGATAATCTTATCGAGTTGCCTGATAATGCAAAAACCATAGGATGTAAATGGGTCTTCAAAACAAAGAACTCATTAGGTGACATTGAGAGATATAAAGCAAGACTCATGGCTAAAGGATTCACTCAAGGGGAAGGAATCGACTACAAAGAGACATTTTCTCCTGCCTCTAAAAAAGATTCATTTCGCATTATTATGGCATTGGTTGAACAATTTGACTTAGAATTGCAACAAATGGATGTAAAAACTATGTTTCTTAATGAATACCAAAAGGAAAAGGTTTGTATGAAACAATCAGAAGGTTTTTTCTCTAGTAATGGTTAACACTTGGTATGCAAACTCAAGAAATTCATATATGAATTGAAACAAGTTTCCCATCAATGGTATTTGAAATTTCATAATGTCATCTCTTCATTTGGTTTCTTGGAGAATGTCATGAACCAATGTATATACTAGAAGGTCAATGCGACCAAGATTTTTTTCCTTATTCTCTATGTGAATGATATTTTACTTGCAACTAGGGGTGAGCATTCGGTTAATTTGGTATTAATTTTATATAAATTCTTTTTTTTATTTTTTAAACAAATGCAGTTAATTCGATGTTAACAGAAATAACTGATTTTTAATTTGATTTGGTTAATTTGATTTGGTTAATTTGATTTTAATAAAACTTTGATTTGATTCTATTAGCCAATATTAAATCTATTTTTGATTAATTCAGTTAATTTATAGATCGAATTAACTGAATATTCACCCCTACTTGCAACCAATGATGAGGGTTTATTATATAAGGTAAAATAATTTCTCTCTAAAAATTTTGATATGAAAGATATGAGTGATGTTTCTTATGTCATTGGCATTAAAATACACAGAGACAGATTTCAAGAAATATTAAGCATGTCTCAAAAAACCTATATCAATAAAGTTTTAGAGAGATTTTGGATGAAAATTTGTTCACCAAATATAGCTCCCATTGTGAAATGTGGCAAATTCAATATGGATCAATGTCTGAAAAATGACTTTGAAAGAGAATAAATGAAAAACATTCTTTATGCTTCTGTTGTCGGAAGCTTGATGTATGCTCAAGTTTGCACTAGACCTAACATTGTTTTTGTTGTTGGTATGTTGGGAAGATATCAGAGATCCTAGTATAAACCACTAGAAAGCTGCAAATAAGATAATGAGATACCTTCAAGGGACCAAAGACTACATACTTGTATTTAGACGAGCTGAGAATTTAGAAGTGATTAGCTACTCTGATTCAAACTACGCCGGCTGCATTGATTCACGAAAAGTAGGCATTGACTATCACTTCCACTATGGAGGCAAAGTTTGTATCTTGTTTTTAGGTGACCTCACATGGTGTATGGATGAAGAGTTTCATTTCGGGGCTTAGAATTGTGGATTCTATTTCTAAGACATTGAGGATATATTGTGACAATTCAGCAGTTAATGTCTTTATGGCTAAGAACAATAAAAGTAGGAGTCAAACTAAACATATCGACATTAAATATCTAGCCATAAAAGAGCGTGTTAAAAATAAGATAGTGGTTATTGAACACATTAACATTGAATTGATGATTGTTGATCTTTTTACTAAAGGCATGTCATCGTTGAAATTTAGGAATCCAGTAGAGAGGATGGGACTTGGTTCCCTTAGGTAATTTTTGTTGTTAGAATAATTTGGTTATCAATGAAACTCAATTATAATTTTTTTTTCATATTGTATACACATTAATTAATTTGAGAAATATTACTAAAGTTGGACCTTGAATAAACATAAGATTTATTCATTAATATATATTGGTTGGGAAGTATGATACAATGTAATACATGGAAGATAATATTCACTTTAGAGGACCTATTATCATGATTTATGTGTCGTGTACACTCATTTAGTGAATGATGAGATACATATGCGTCAAGTGGGAGAATGCTAGAAATATTTTATTATACAAACCTTTCCTGTGACACATATTTATTAAGATTTTATTTATGCACAATCTTTTGTCTTAATTAAGAGGTCATATATTATAAGATTTAAATATGCACAATTAATTGAAATCTTATCTTAATATGCATATCCTATATTTTAATATGATATTATTATCTCATGATTTTCGATTGACTCAATAATGGTAATGAGTCCCTATAAATAATAGCCTTTAGGATTCTTAAACATAAATGCCTTTTAAAAATAACAACATCATCTATAGAAGAAGTTTGAATTACTTAGAAAGCTTATTAAGTAATAAAAGTGATGTTCAAGTGTTCTTCAAATATTAATGACAGAAGATAACAATTAATTTATTTATTTTATATTTAATTATCATATTTATTTGGAATGATTTAAAAGTTCTAACCGTGATTCTTTCTCCAAAGAGGAAGGGTTCAAATTTTTATTCAAATAGATATAATCTATATTATCCGTAATATATTAAAAATAAAAAACACTATCAATTTTATAAATCGAATATTTTTTATAAAATTGTAAAAACAATGACATTGTTAGTGGAAATATCTAACTTAATAAAAGTGAAAATGTTCTAGAGGAGAGGCTCCTCTTGGGTATTTCTTAGAACACACCAAAGTGTAATCCGAGCCGTCCCCATGGGTTAGCGATACTGGTGCTGAGTGGCAAAAATTGTTGAATTGTGCATAGGTTGATTCCCAAGAGTTGTATCACCCTTGAGTATGCCCTTCCACTCTGGTGTCAATTATGAATCAAGATTTATATGTCTGTATTGAGCTGTTTAGGAGTGAATCATCTTTTACTGATCAAGTAAATACAGGCATAGCACAGTTAATACTTGGGTGACACACTTGCCATATTGGACACGAGTCAAATCTCACGGACTTCATCGCCCTAGGTTATGTCCTTCCACATAGGTCATTGTATGTCATGATTTATCTATCTATATTTTACTTATAAAATCAACAAAATTGAACCATTTGAGATGCGCGACATAATCTTTTACTGAATTGAGTATCTCCGACATTACACTGACAGCGTAACTGAGTGACAGAGTTGCTGGTTACTCCAACACAACATGATCTACTCGTAGAGATTCCTCTTAGGCGTTTCTTAGAACACACCAAAGCCATTATATCAACGAACTCACAGCAACCAAGTCGACACGTACCACTAAGCGGGCCATCATCGCAGTCAGCAGAGTAACACTCTTAACAGGCATATGTTCGGTCACCCTCCAAGCAGATAACTTATCACTAAACTGCCCATCCATGTCAGCGAAGGCCAAGTATTTAACGAAATTGGTTGAATCCAATAAAATACTGAGTAAAAACAGCGGAATAGCACAATAGACTGTTAATATGATCACAATCTATCACAACTATGAAGTCTTAAAATTTAAAAAAGTTCTTTCGAGTTCAAAATTAATAATTAGCAACCAGCATTCAGAGCAACACAGCAAAGAGGTGCACATAAAACAGAAACAGTATGTAGATCAACAAGATTTCACTATTTGAACGCACATAAATCAGCAGGCATCAGCTCTCAGAGTTAGTTGCTCGATGATGGCTTCTCATTTCCGCACCCTTTCCGGTTACACACAGTACGGAAGGGATAGTTGACATTGTTGCATTTCTCACAAGTCCAGCAACCCTCAGGGACATCAGATTGTTCCTTGCCACTGCCACGGTTAGGAGCCTAAAACACAGCCAGTACAAATTCATGACAGTTAAGTTATATAATAGAACCAAAACAAAAAAATAAAACCAATTTAAGTGTATAATACCAGCGCAGGTCTAGGAGCTCCACATTTCTTCATGTTACAGGTTGTTCTGAATGCGAAGTTAACATTTTCACATTTAGGGCATACCCAATCGCCCTCTGATAACCCATCAGGGCCTATAGATTCAAATAATATCAAACATAACCAATGTCAAATTAAGAAGAAATAGGCATGATATCATCTAGTTCTAATAGATAGAACTAAGCAAAAAGTGCAACAAATATGTAACTTCAAGTGATACGAAGCACAAACAATGCAGCTCGACATTCAAGTAGTGCTAGTATTGTCATTTTCCTCAGCAACATGGACTTTCCAGGAGAGGAGAAGAAAGATGTATGATTGAAGAGAATCCTATATGCTAAATGAATATAGGTTTCAGAGCAACTTACATAAAATTACACTGACTTAAACACAACAGTGGCTAATGTTTTCAAAACATTGCGAGGGTAATTGCAATTCTCTTTTGTAAAATGTATGGAAAAAAACACAGCAGCATGCATAATAGAAAAAGAAAGTAAAATAACCTCCGCGGCGTTTCCTTGAAGCACTATTATCTAATTGCTCTGCACTTGTTGGACCTGAAAGCTGCAGGAGAAAAAAAACAATAACAAATGATTATGCAATAGCCCTAAAATAATGTGGTGAATAAACAAAGGATTACCGGCATTGGGAAACCACGATAACCATAACCATATCTGTTCATCATTGGATCAGGTCCACCATATCTATCCATGACAGGGCCAAGTCCATAGCCATACACTACAAAACACAAATGCAAAGACATTATATTTAAAATCCATCAAACAAATCTATATACAAGCAATGAAAATCTATAGGCCAATATATGAAAAACAAATAAACAACAATGAAAATACAATCAACAACAACAAACCCACAAGACAAGAAAATCTCTTAAACATCACTTAGAACCGAAAAAAAAATGCAATGTGCACAAAAAATAAAGGTTTGACTGCAAGAACATAACCAAATAGAGATCAATAGATGACAAACCTCCAATTGGCCCTCCCATTGACCCTGATGGACCATATGGAGACATAAGGCCATATAGACCAGCAGCACCTGTCGGTGGCCCATAGTCATAGCGCAGCCCATGAAGAGGTGGAAGGGGGGAACCAAATCCACCAGACATTCCATGTGGCATAGGTGGTGGACCTACCACTCCACCATAATAACTAGGCAACTGACGATCAAAACCACCAGCGTAAGGAGCCGCTCCAGGTCTCTGCAGTTGAGTAGAAACAGCTAATATTACATAAATTATTTTATTCCACTATAAAAAAACAAGCAAATACAAACATGACACAAAGATCAAATTAAAATTGGAGATTTGAGGCAAACCCTCAGTTCCATCATCAAGAATATCTCATTAGACAATAGGGATGCAACTACTTGGATACAAGGGAAAAGAGGGTAAGTGTAAAAATTCTACTTATAAACCAAAACAAACTAAATTAAAAAAGTACGGTCTGACTTCTTACTAAATCACTTCAAAAAAAAATGAATAAAAAAACACAAATTTTTGAATCATTTACAACACTAAGAATTTCAATTTGATATAATTAAGAAAAATGAAAAATATTCATCAATAATGCAATTAAACCCAAACCAAACTGATAATCCCAAACAAATCTTCAGCTCAATAACAAAAAGGTTTCCATGCTTATTTGGTTCAGCTTCTCAAAATACAATACAAATTGATTGCCATCAATTATCCAATAACAAAAAAGAAAAAAGACAACTGTTTGGCAATTGGAAAAATGAAGTACAGTTTCATCTACTGGGATAGCCACTTTATAGAATAAAAATCTTACTTAAATCCTGGCAGTCTCAAATATGATAAACAGAACAAAATGTGTACGCTTCTCAATCAAAAAAGTGTACGAGTCCTTACAATGGTTATTTTAATCTGCTAAACTTAGTTGGCACAACAATCTATAACTACTTTGGTGCTCGTAAACATATCATATGAAATTACATCATAAAGGACAGTAAAATAAACAATAATGAACACAGCTAAAATTAAACATGCATTCAGATAATTGAAGAAAAATGATGTAAAAGCTTACTGGACTGGGACTGGCAGATGGACGAGCAGTACCACAACTCCCACGATTACATAGTGTTCTAAAACTGAAGTTCACATTTCCACATTTAGGGCAAGTCCAATCTCCATCACGCCTAAAACCTTAACATGAAAATAAATTGCAATAATAGTATAAAAATATTTATATTGTCTAATGAACACAAGGAACATTTTAAAACAACATTATTAAATGGAAGGAAGAGCGTCTTAAAACTCTTTGGCTAGTTCAATGAACAAACCCAGTCTGCACTTAGAACAATGAAAAGACATTAATAACAACATAAGCAATACCATAGAACCTCTACTTCACCACGTTTATGTTCCTAAGAGATTATCATCCCACTGTTGAAAAGTAAGGCGAGCCGTATCTGAACAAGACACATTGCAGACAACTCCATGCTAAACTAATTCAACAGGAAGCCATGTCAATTATTACAGTTCATCCGGCCAGACTTCATTAGGCAACCAACCAGACTTTTTAGTAACCAAACCTAACTTCAGAGAATAACAGTGAATATATAGATAATTACCTGAGTACCAAACGCTGACAGATTTTACACATAGAACAAGGTGAAACATTCAACAAACTTCCAGAGAACATAAAGTAAACAGGGATGTGAATACACTAATCAGAAGCAAAAAAACAACAACACCACAGCAGCATGAACGCCACGAAACCAACCACCACAGGAAGAGGCATACACAAATTCGTAGGGAGAGGAAACAACAGGAAGTAAAAGAAAGTCTTAGAACGACTTCCTTAATTATAAACCCTACCCTCACTGCGCGACCTTTTGGACCCTAAGCCACGATCGTCAACCTAAACAAACAAACACCAGAAAGAACCAAACGTCACCACATCGAGAAAATCCCTGAACCAGAGCAAGATTACAGCAGAATAAACTCAATAAAGAACTGAACCGAAACCCTAGATCTCGATCTCGATTGGCCAGATCAGAACCCCAAGCGGCGTGGCAGGAACTGAAGAGGAAGAGGAGATTGGAGAAGGCAGAAGATAGATTACCTTAGCGGAGGCCATGAGAGAGGAAAGGAAGTGCGGATGTCGTCCGACGTTGAGAGAGGAGGAGCCGCCTCGAACGGGTAGCGATTCTCGAAGCAGCGAGAGGTTTTGCTCGCGAAAGCAGGATCTTCTCATTTTATCGCGACTTGATGGGCTTTGATCGGCTTGCGTGTCAGTTTCTCACAAGGGCTGTATTCTACGGCCCGGTCCGGTTCTGACTTTTTAAAATTTCCAAGGTTTTGGAAAAAAAATTAATAACCAAAATTCTTTTAAAAAAATAAACAAGATCCGGAATCCGGATTCGACATTTAAATAGCTAATTTATTACAATTAATTTATTTATTTTGTCGTTTTGTCGTCCTGGAATGGCTATTTATCTTATAATTAAATTCGGGTTCAACGATCATCGCTCAGCAGTTCACTAGCAATTTGGCGAAGAACCGCGGCGAAATCGGCCACAGCGGCGGCACGGGGAACAACCCGACCTTGCTTTCCTCCTCGACCTCCTCCGCTTGCGCCGATCGTTCCTTCATCACCTCCCTGGGCGATTCCGTCTCCATTGCTCTTTTCCTCTTTCCGCCCGATGAAAGAACCGGAGGAGGCAGGGGAAGAAGGGGATCCGCTGATTGGCAGGCGGATAGGCCGATCTCGTTGGGGAAGTTGAGGATTGCCTTGCGGCCGCACATCTGGAAGGCGGCGCGGTCGTACGCGCGGGAGGCGTCCACGGCGGCGTCGAATGTCTCGAGCCAGATGCGGGATCCACGGCGGTTAGGATCCCGGATCTCCGCTGCGAACTTGCCATGGGGCCTGCGGCGACGGTGAGGGGAGGTCCATGGATGGGAGGGGAAAGCATCAGATCGGGTGAGCCGAAACTGATCATGGGGCCCGCGGCGAGAGGAAGCGGAAGGAGGGAGTCTTGAGGGGGAGACTTTGAGGAAGATACGAGAGGAGTTGCTGGTGTGGATGAGTTAAAATTGGGTCAAATTGAATTAACTGAATTGAGCGGTTCAATTTATAGTTTTAAAAAAAAAATCTTGGTTAAATCGTATAAATTGGATATTAATTTAATTATTTTTATTTAACAATATAATTAGTAAATAAAATATATAATTAATTAAATAAAATTTAAATTTAATTGATTGGGTTTTCAAATTTTGGTTGATTCCGTAAATTTAGTTGAAAATCAAATTAAGTGATATTTAATTGATTCGATTGGTTCGATTTTTATTTTTTAAAAATAGGATTAATTAATTAAAAAAATTTAAATTTGTGTGATTTTCGATTATTTCAATCAGAGCGGCGTCGCCGCGGTGCCACCAACGAGTGCGTTCATACTAAAATTGGAAAAGTAGATTTCAAAGGAGGGAAAGGACTCAACGGAGTTATGCGGTGGATATTTTATAGGGACAAAATGATTTTCAAAAAATGGTGTCGGAAATTAATGGGACATGGCCACCATCGTCAAAACTTGCTCACTTCGAACCGTCCATCGAACAATGCTGTTGGCAGTGAAATTGAACCGGAACCGCCCATGGAACAATGCTGTTGGCAGTGAAATCAAACCGGGCTCAATCAAACCGGTTGGATCACAGCTGGCTAATTAATCGAGCAGTACAGTAGCAAATATAAAAAATATATAATTTGGATTACAAACTAATAGTATATAATTTAGATTATATTTCAATCCTAAAATTTAATATATTAAATATATTTTAAATCTATTTTATAATTGTAGGTCGTCGTCATTGGTCACCGTCAGTCGTTGCCTGTCATCGTCAACCCTTGGTCGCCGTCGGCCACCCCCTGTCACCGTCGTCGGTCACTGCTGCCACCAGTCACCGATGCTACTCATCGCCGCCACCGCCACCGCCCGCCAGCCAACCATTGTAGGTCGCCACTCGCTACCACCTGCCACTGACCATCGCCGACAAAGGTCGCAAGATATTTTTATCATTTTATAATATAATAAATTACATTCCTTATAAAAACAAATAATAGATATCAAATAAAAGAATATAATCATCTTAAATTATTTGATCAGAGACCAGATCTCCTGGTCTATATTTTTATAGACCAAAGGATGGATCACATGTATTTACGACCGGATTGTGACAGCGATCCGGCCACAATTCTATGTGGTTCATCCCTGGGTTCACCATTCCCTAGGTTATAGTTTGAGTCGGGACAAATGACCAGAGGTCACCCGAAGGCTGTCGATAGTGGGTAATGGCTAGGTTACTGGTCAGTAAGCGGGGGTGGCCTTCTTGCGGCCTCCGATCACACGCTCTGATCTAAACTATAATTTAAGGGGACGATGAATCTAAAGAGGGATCACAATAAATTACAGTTAGATCATCATCATGATCCGATTATAATTTCACATGGTACATCTCCTGATCCATATAAATATGGATCTGGAGATTTTCCTGTACAATCGTATATGATAATATAATATAAATTATATTACATTATAAATTTAATTATATTATAAACCTAATTATATTATGTCCCACTAAATGCAGCCTAAATGCAATGCACGATTAAAAAATTCAAGAACAAATTGGATTGTAGATATGCCGACGGAGAAAAAAATCATAAATAAATTCAAGAACAAATTTGATTAAAAAGAATAGAGAGAGAGGACGTCGACAACAAAATCTCTTCGCACGAAACCTTACTAGATTAAATTAAGGCGTACACATTGACTATAAGTCAAATGATGCCCGTTTGAGGCTTTTGACTTTTCTTTTTGAAAAAATATAAACTAAAATTAAATCTTTTATCTCTGTTTAATGACGCCCACAGATTTAACTCTGTTCAACGCCTCTCTAGATCTTTAAGGGAAAAAAAAAACATTAAAAAAAGCAATCTGGTCAAAGTGACGAACCTTGAGTCTGACCGCCGCTTTGTGGTTTCCGATAAGGGTTGACGTCTGACGATGTTGGAGTATGTGTTTAACTCGAGGCAAACAGACATTTCTCATTGCGGCTGCCTCACATCCGTCTATTAAGATTTAAATTATATTTAAATTTTAAAACTGAGAATAATTGGGGAAAATGTATTAAATAAAAAAATTATAAGAAAACACATTAAGATTGAAATAATAAGTGTAGTAAATTCTACGAACGATTATTTTAAGATATCTCATTTAATACGAGATTGAATGACTTTAGACTTTTACGAAGTTAATAGATTTTTATTAATTTTATAGGACATCGAGTCGTTATAAAAAGAATTTTATAGAATTTTATAAATTTTTTTACAAGACTTTTATAGATATTTATAAACTTTTTCATAGAAATTTATGGATTTATGAGAAAAAAATTCTAAGTTTCGTTATTGCCAATTCAATATGATAAATATCATTCCACATTCGATTCACTATTGTATCTCTCCATGTATTGACATTTACTCATTGTTGTTTTTGAGTATCAGATAATTGATCAAAGCAATCGACATCATGAACTTGTTCTGGTAAGGATGATGAAGCTTCATTATTTGTTTCAACTGGAAATTCATTAAAACGACACTCCTTGTGAAGAAAATTATACAATCCGGCACAAGCTAAAATAAGTTCGACTTGTGTAATATATGTAAATAGAGTAGTTGTTTTGAATATTTTAAATCATGATTTTTAAATATTCCAAATACTTTCTCAATGGCGTTCCTCAAGGAGGCATGACGAAGATTGAACAACTCTTTTTCATTTTCTGGGTGATGACCTTGGTCAGTGAATTTCTGGAGATGATATCGCACACTTCGAAATGGAGCCAAAAATTGATGCCGATTCAGATATCCACCATCCACTAAAAATTATTTAGTGTAATTTGATATTAGTTTATCTTGACTGTAAAATTACACTAGTGCACTATGAGTGTATTGAGTAGGATCATTTGAGGTAGTTTTTTTTATACTGACTGCATAAAAGAACAAACCTCTGTTATTATGAAAGTGCATACTCTTAATCCTGATATAATAACAAGCACATATACTTAGTATTTATTTCTTTGACTTATCAAAGGGTG
>JBBMJZ010000048.1:10170661-10185463 GCA_037833815.1 Zingiber zerumbet | reverse complement strand
GGAAAAGACAAGTCAAAAAGTGTCCCTGATACGTTTCCTTAAGTGAGCACACAAATCTTTGTTGTGACAGATTGGAGTCGTTTAAAGTACGATTTGCATGATGGACATGCTCTGTTTTTAGTGACAAAAACTTTCAAAAGGGTACGATATGATATATAGGTGGATCCCACTATAGGTTGGCCGGAGACCGCTTGGTAGGAACGTCCAAGCTAGGTCGTACTGAACAGAGTTATCAACCTTTCCTTCACTCGGTTTTCTTATTGTCAGAGGGTTATCTTTTGTCTGACCGGACATGCCGTCCGATTGATAGAGACGGTGGGCGGGGGCTTGCTATTTGTCTCTTAACCTCAGTCACAAGTTTTTCAAAGGATGGTCGTTTGGATGGTCACGTCTGACCGCCCTTGGAGGCCTGTTTGACCAACCTCGCCTAATCTATGGCCCTGAGTTTTTCACTATTTTAACTTTGACTTCCATGTCAACTACTTTTTCCTACTTTAATCTCTCTTGAGTGTCCCTTTTTATCACCACATCAATCATCTATAAGAAATTAACAGATACCAACGTAAACCTTAAAACTCGATTCTTTTAGACACTTCATTATGAATAAGACGTCTCTTTCTTTTCTTACAAGGAGCGCCGTTCTGACACTTTTGATTTCTACCCAAATAAAATTATATTGATTTCAAACACACCCACCACTTTATTATTATTATTTTTTGTTTAATGTAGAACAGGAGAAAGAGTATTTTTTTTTTAAAAAATAAGATTTTATTTGTAATTAAAATATAGTGTATTTTTGAAAATAATTTTAAAAGTTAGGGGAACTTTGGTAAAATATAAAGAATTATTGTGAGTTGAGACGGTATCGTCATAAATCCACCTCGCCTAGAAAAGGCGACGCTGAGAGCGTATAATAATCTCCGAGATCCGTCAAAAACGAACCCGAGTGGTTTTTCAGAGGGCGCCGTCGATGTCGTTCCTCGCCGCTCACTCTCTCTTCTTCCTTTTGCTTTCCACTGGTAAGTCGAGCAGCACTCGCCTTCATCTCCCTTTTCAGCTAATCCTTTGTCTTCGCAGTGCGATGGGCGGCTGGGCAGGAAGGCTTCTGTTCGGTTCCTCCTTCCATCGTCACTCACTCAGCCACGAAGCCACTTTACTGGAAAGCCACAAACCCTACCCTTTCGCCCGATCATCTCCAAGGTATGGCCGGAATCCCAAAAAGCGCCATTCTTGATGTTTCCATAAATTTGTTTATTTATTCGCGATGAGGAATGGAACATCTTCTTTCGATTCTTCGTCCTCGTTACATATTAAAAAGGATTCGTTCTTCAAAGTTATCATTCGCTAGTTTCTTGTTTTTTTGTCAAATGCTAGACCCATTATTTTTTTTTTCTAAATTTATTTGTTTTTTTATCCACGCCCATCGTGGTCACTTCCCATATTGCTTATTTACGCACACGCTCCTTATTGCCACTTCCCATATTACTTATGTTGTTGCTGATTGACTCAAATATATTCTTAAAGACTGATTTCAAAATCTCAAATTATAAGACTCGTTTGCTATTTGGTAGACTTGCCTGGTTTTACGAGGAGTGTGTACAAAAGAGACCATGCTGTCATAACACCAGAAAGCCATGTGTTCAGTCCACTACCAAATTGGTAAACTACTATGCTCTTTTTAGATTTTTGGCTGAAAAACCGATATTGAAGTTGCCTTGTCTTCCAATTTTTTTTATAATATTTATAGGGTGAATACATTGGGAGCATACTTGGTTACCCCAGCAATTGGGTCACACTTTTCAATGTTCTTGGCAAGGATGCAAGGTATGGCGATCATTACTCACCTGAAATACATACATGTGACAACTACTCAGTAGATTTGCAACATGTTACCAAGTTCAATTCAGATCTTTTTAGCTTGTTTGCATAAAGGAAATTCAGCTATCAATTCACTAGCTGAATAAATCATCCGGATCCATGATGATGCATCTGGACAACAAGAGTAGGTTGAATAATCTCTGACTCAACTTTATAATTCCTTTTTGAAAGAACTTTACTCCACAAACTGTGTAAATTGCTGATGTTAAGAATGTATAAGCTATGAATATCTTTCTTTCTCATTGGTTAGATGGTTGTGGTTTGTGAGATTAAGTACTAAATGAATCAAAGCCCTTTTGTAACAACTTAAGCACTTGATATTATTGCAACCACTTGAATGTTAACAAGCAGAAGTAAAACCAGCGCTTATCCTTTCTATTTGCAATGCTTTCATGCTAATGGTTTTGATTTGCGGTATTTGATGGTTAATTCTTGGTTTTAATTATGAACAATTGTTGTGTCATTTCAGCCCTCTGTACAAGCAGCTCAACCTATTTAGCCCAAACACTTGTAGAAACATAAAAATGAGGTAAAAATGTAAAATAAAATGAAGAAAATGTTGATTGTCAGTTGACCAATTCTTTGGCAATCTAAATTATAGCATCTATTGAGACTGAACTCCAGACCACTCATTCTGTTTTCACAACATGTTTTATTACTTGGATTGGTTAACTTAGTTCTTTCTTATGTGCTAGTGTGTTCCATCAGTATAAAACTTACTAAATTCAGCTATTTTGTTTCTCATTCTTATATGTGTAGGGTCATAACATTTGATATTAGATCAAGTTTTTAGTTGTTAATGTTCCTCTAAACTATTTCTGAGATTTGCAAAATGGTGAAAACACAAATGGAAAAGATTCAATAAATTATGGTTCCGCCCATGCAAAAACACACTCCTTACTAGGTGGATAATGCATTTAGGACATTATGGGAGCCTGAGAGGCCAAGTGTTTGAGACTCCGAAATGTCATCTTGTGCACTTGAAATCCACTTACTCTGCTTTTGTGTTAATGCTAGCATTCATGTGGTGAGTGCAAAAATGAACTACATGGAGGTTAGATGGTCAATAATGGGCTTGGTGCACCACCTGCACTGTCACATGCTGATCATATGATGTTGCTTGGCTTGCATGCTATTAGTTGTATCTGCATTATGTTCTTCGTTGTTGAAATTATGCATTCTTATCCTAGGAATTATTTTTGATGATACTATATATGTGAGTCTTATTGTTTCTGATTATCCATGCAGAGAATTCAAGATCAGGGCTACCGCCAAAAGATGTTGAAAGGTATCTGAGATTCAGTATTTGTTTGTGTTGGAGCTCTTTTTGACAAAAAAAATTGAACTTGCTTCCATGTAGTATATGTTGCCTACATACTAATGCCATTATCATTTTTTTTCTTTGATGTGATAGCACTAGTGTGATTGTCCATATCTCTTGCATTAAAGGCTAGAACTAAAAATGCCTTCAAGTTAGCATGAGCCTCTCACAAACAAAGCTGAAATTTTCAAGAGTATTAATATTATTTTAAGCTTTTATATAACTAGAAGGCTAGCCGACCCCGTCTAGTGGGATAAGGCTTGGTTGTTGTTATATATAACTCTGTAGCAATGATTATATGGTCTCACAAAATTAGATAGCAAATGTAATATAATCTCTATGGACAATCTTTGTCCAGGTTGAGTTAACCTTTTGCATGCCTTCTAGGATATTTAGGGGTACTTCCTTGGTATTTTTCTTCTTCTTCTATAATTTGGATAATCTTTGTATTTTATTTAGTTGAGACATACTAATATGATGTTTTACTCATACCGTGTTCTTTATTCATTCAGGTTTGTCTTTGTCATCGAGGGTAGTGTGACATTTTCAAATGGTTCCCTAATTGATCATAAATTGCCTGTAAGATTTCTATTTTTTTTTTTATTTTGCCAACCTAACTTTCTGTGGTCTTAGTTAATTCTTCATGTTGATAGTTTTGTAGATCTAATCTATACTCAATTACATGTCAACACTTCTTAAAGATATTTAGATAGTTGACTTGGCCTTTTTGCTATGTCTATTTTCTAACACTAGTTCTTTTTGTATATTGCATAAATCTGATGCTTTATACTAAAAGATGCCCAATCTGAACTCTTACATGTAATGCTCGTATCGTCATCTAAAAACAATTGAAGTATAAAGCAAATGTTTCTCTTACATGTAATGCTCGTATCATCATCTAAAAACAATTGAAGTATAAAGCAAATGTTTCATTTGGTCACTTTTATTGCACAAATTTTACCTGATTTTAGAGCAATAAGTCTTGATCTCTTACCTGTAAGAATCTAATAGCTAGCAGGCAGAGCTATTTTTCATTTCTTGATGCTTATCTGAAATTTCTCTACCTTTGGGATTAGGATTCAATGCTCATGAACTACACTGTCCTGCTAAGTAAGAGAACAAAAACTATATTTTATGTACCTTGGAAGTTGTCCAAGATATGCAAGGGGAAACAGTGCGTTCACTACTAGATTTTGTTCTAAAACTTGAAAAAGGTAATTAGGTAACAATTATAACCATAAGTAGGGAAGAGATTGTCAGGATGATTGGTTATACTCTATCGCATGTTATATGGAGTGTTTAAAAACATAAAATTTGTTCATTGATGATCCTTATAAGCATAGTTATCAAAATTGGACTTGGCTGGCTGACCCAACTGGAAAACCTGGGAACCAGCAACCTACCCTGTTTGGTAAGTCTTAGAAATTGGGGAAAAACAAAAACCTGGATCAATCCAGGTGACTTGGTCAACTTTCAACTCTTAATAATTTTTTATTAATTCATAAAATCTTAAGATATGCGTCCTAAAATTCTCAATAAAAAATGGGTGATTTGATCTTTGAGATTTAAAAATAAAACCTAAACATCTCTCCCATGCCCTTAAAACAAAGAACTAATGGATTTTTGTAACAATTCATAAATTTCACAAAATCTTAAGTTACCTTTCATAACTACTAAAATTCACAATAGAAACTATGGCGGGACGATCTTTTAATTTAAAATTAAACCTTAACCATCTTCCTCATGCCCCTAAAATAAAGAACATGTATTTTCATTTAGAAATGACAAAATATAGCCAAAAATATTTTATCATGTATAAGATATGACTGAGAATGGTGAAGATAAATAATTTTAAATTATTTTTAGATAGATATGTGGTCCATTTGATTGATCTAGGTCGGTCTGACCAAAGAACTAGGCCTGATCAAGGCCCAAATTGACATGCAGTTTGAATGTTTAATCACTTTTCCATGGTTCAGTGACCTGAAGCTTTCTGCTGGTCGATGGTCCAAGTTTGATAATTTTTCTTACAAAAATATCTCAATCAAGACTTCCTTGGCACATAAAATGGTAGTGGGTCTTGTGTTGTCGGATTGATCTTTCATTTGAAAAAATATCATATTTTGATCAAGATATGCAGGCATTGCTAGCCTAAGGTTTTAGGCTCAGAGCTTGCTTTACAAATTGATAGCAGAATAGTCTGGCAGGTGCTAGTTAGGAAGTAATTTGGCATTGCTGATCTACTTGTAAAACAGTTTAAGTTACATTTTCTTTGCCTTGTATTTATCAGACTGTGCAGATATAACATATTGTTTTAATGTAGGTTGATTCATATGTCTATCTACCTCCAAACGTGGAACACACATTGAAGTCTGACATGGCAGCTACAGTTGTAATCTTTGAGCGTAGGTTGTTCTTTGTCCCTATTGAAGTAGTCATTGTTTATCCTAAAGATTCTTTCTCGTATCGATGTTATGTTTGACTGTTGAAAACTCTTCATAGATGTGAATAATCATTCATTGGCATATATGTTTAATTGTATATCAGTTCATTTAGTGCTTTATTTTCCTACATAAACAATACATCAGTTATCATTTCTAACCATTTTTTTTCTTTATTCAAATCTTAATGCTGCACTAAAATTCTTCCCAATAGACATGCTAGCCTAGAAAACTATCATCCAGAGCAAATCATTGGTTCAACAGCGAAGCAGCCACTTCTAGAAGCTCCAGGGGAGGTAAAAATTTCATCACATTGGATATCTTCTCATGCACAAATAAATGTGCTTTTTTTTCCTCTGTGTTGTGTCTCTGTTTCAAATGATGGACTTCTTTTTTTGTATCTCTGCTGATTAACATACGTTAATGTATTCACTTCATCTGTTTACTTTAGGTATTTGAACTAAGGAAGCTGCTGCCAACTTCTGCTCACTATGACTTCAATATCCATGTAAGTCACTTCAAGTTGCAACATATTATTCACCGCCCTTACCTATAACTGGTAGGCGGTCCAGTTTTCTGTTTTCTATTACTTTCATTGGTAATGAATAAAATTTTCACAAGCTAGGAAAAGATTCATAGACTGGAATATATGGAAATTGTAACTGTAATAAACAACAATCATAATTTTGCGAACCCTTTCATCATGTATTTACCTTGGTCATGAGACTTGCTGGCTACTGTTGCATTATTATTTATTTTCTATGCAGCAGTTGACAATTCCAGTGCCAAGTATATTTGTGCTTTCTTTTTGACACATTGATTATTAACCCCAAAAATATATTTCACACGTCCAGAATTGTTGCTATGTAAATCATATCTGCTAGTTCATGCTTATAAGGTCATTCATACCAATCTAGCTTAATGTTATTTTTCTGAATTCACAATTTCGCAGCACTATGTTTAATTTTCATCCATTTGCCCTTCTAATTGCAGATTATGGATTTCCAACCTGGAGAATATCTTAATGTGAAGGTTTGTTTGGCTACTTCTCCAACGATATTTGCTGCCAATGCTTAAGGGAGTCAGTTTTTGGCCATTTACTCCTAAGATTGGTGCCCTCTTTTTCTTATGTAGTTTTTTTTCTCCTTTGCTTGCTGCGACAGGAGGCTCACTACAATCAACACGGTCTACTGCTATTGGAGGGACAAGGAATATATCGCCTGGGCGACAACTGGTAAGGATAAACATGGAAAACTAAATTTGTGTTCGTTAATTTAGATTCAGCAACATAAGAATGCATTCTTATTAAAGTTACTAAAATTTTGGGTCATTTTAAAAAATAACATACTATTTATTCACGACTATATTGTCAAAAGCAAATGCCTTATTTGGCTAATGAAGCTATTAAGATGTGATCAATAACAACATAATTTTTTCCACTTAACATAGCTTTCTCCCCCAGAGAACAATATATTGCTTAGTTTCCTTTAGTCATGAACAATTGGATGAATTTGTTCAATGCCCACTGATCAGAGTCGATGTGTCTTTGCTTTCTTCTTCATGCTGCTTTAGCTACCAATGTGATTTTATTTCACGTCTTTGTTAATATAGTCTTTTGCGGCAGGTATCCTGTTCAAGCAGGCGATGTGATTTGGATGGCACCATTTGTTCCTCAGTGGTATGTTGTTGATCGAAATCAATGGGTATAGTTTTAGGTCAATGTCTAAAATTCTCTTGCTGTTTGTATTCCAGGTACGCAGCTCTTGGAAAATCCAGATCGAGATACTTGATCTACAAAGACGTCAACAGGGATCCACTATGACTATTATTACATGCAATATCCAGAATGTCAATCGCTTAAACCTAAATTCCGTTGTGGCGATTCACCCTTCTTAAGGCTCTTATTAAACATATTGGAAACACCCCCATAGTTTGCTAGTTTAAAGTATGATAAACATGACTTACTGTTGATAAGTAAAACGTGGATATTTTGCTAGTTTTATTCCTTTGCAACCCAATCCCTTGCACTCGTGGAAGCTTGACACTCGTGGTCACTTGTGAAAGCTTCATTGCTTGCCAAAGCTCAATGGCAGTCGCTTTGAGAAAACTTGGCCCTTAACCATGGAACTGTTTTTCTTTAAAACCATTCCTACATCTTGTAACCATGTGTATAATCTATTGTCTTAACTTCCAATTCTCCTGTAACCAACTTCTATTCAAGTTGGATTGCGATATGAGATAATTGGGTCCAAAGCATTACTGTCAGCATAACTAAAACATCAATCGGTTCCAAAACATTACTGTCATCAAACTTGTAACTGTTTGATGAGGAATGCTCATTATTACAGTAGTGTTACAAGTCAAATTGGTGACTAAAAGTCACCACTGCTATCAACTTCAGTGTCGATGCCAGCTTCGAGTTCATCAGCTTCTGCTAGCTCTGAGAGTGCGCGATCATGGGCTGTAAGGCATTCGGATGGTTTCTTAGCCTCTTCGATGATGTGCATTATCTCTTCCACACTTTGTGAAGACTGATCATTCCCTGTTTCATAGTTTGTCTTCTCCCCATTTATAATTTCCCTAGGCAGGTTCTTCAGAAACCATGGATGCTTCTTTATCTCTGGAATTGTGATCCTCTACATGCAAACCAAGGTCATTAACAATACAGAAGGGGAAGTTGGATAAGATAGAAATGGATGTGACCAATAATACACCTTTGATGGGTCAGCGACAAAAATTTGAGAAAGAACTTGTCTGCAACCTGGTGATACACGTATATAGTCCGGAAAGGAGTACTGAACACTGAATATTCTCTGTTCCAACGTCATTGTCAATGAGATTTACTCGATGTTTTTTAAGGAAGCGAGCAGGATCATTTTTGTGAAAAAAAAACTTACACTAATAGTCTTCCTGAAATTTCTGGGATCTTCTGGATCCTCAAATGGGTAGGAGCCAACTAACATTACATACAGTGTGACACCGCAAGACCAAACATCTGCAATCTAGAGTCAGAAAGAAATAAAATCTCTAATGTTGTAGAAATGAGGACTAATAAACCACTCTGTAAGCTTAGAAGAAATACAGAAAACCATAAAAGCTGAGGCAGTAGGAATGGTTAAACAGAGTGAAGAAATTCAGACGACACTATACAAGTTGTAGGGATGACTCTTCTATGCTAGAAATTGCAAACAAATCAATACGTTGAGAGAAAACATCATGCGAGTTGTAGAGCATAGTACCATTCCATATTTTTCATCTTAACATTCTGATCTGATACATGTTTAAGAAGACTAATTGGGATTCTTGTGCTTGAACCACATTAATTTATTCACCACTACTGGCTAGGTAAATCCTTTTCCAAATAATTTCCAACAAACCAATGAAGACGATCTTATATAAATCTTAAATTTTAATAGAAATTAAATATTTTCCTACTTGACTGATTTACGCTCAATCTAGTCTACATACAATTTCTTGACAAGCATGGCATATGGAGAAAAAGCAACAAGACTATTTGTATATACATGTGCTATTCTCAGAAATTTCAAGGCCCTTTGAAACCTTTCTTAACAAAAGTTAGGTACATTGCAACTATGATTAGATTGTTTCATTTTCTGTCTCAAAACACACATTAAGGGATCAGACAATACATATAGAGTTAAGTATTTATAATTACCTTTCCGTCGTATTCTTTCCTTGATAGAACCTCTGGTGCAATGTAAGCAGGAGTACCCACTGTTGACTTGGGCTGTGAATGCAACAAAGCCGACTGCAAGACAACAGGGACAGACATACTCATGAACATAATCACTGAAATTGACAGAAATGCATAAACAACAGATAAGTTCACCTTTGAGTAACCAAAGTCACATATTTTAACACGCGGTGTAGGACTTCCATCCAAGAGTGTATTCTCAAGCTTAAGATCACGGTGACATATTTCCTGAAAAAAAAAAGAGTGTAATATTACCGAACAACTACCTATTCCCTAAATGAATTCAGATCAAACATAACTTATGATGTACCATAGAATGACAATAACTGACTCCTGATATCAGCTGCTGAAAAAAGAACCTTGCCTGTTGGATAAAAATACCCACAGAAATTATAACTAAAAATAGATACACGCCAAAGTATGAAAAAGAAAAAGAACCCATTAATTGTGATAATCTTGAAAATAAGAGAACATGTTTAGTACTCAGACAACCTCATCTTCACTAAACCGACCAGCATTGCATATCCTTTCAAATAGTTCACCACCAGCAGCATATTCCATAACTATAGCTAGGTGTGTTGGTGTTAGCACCACCTGCAAGAACCCATCTCCTTCAGCGACTGATACAAGTTCTTATTAACTCAGAATCTCAAACGGTAACCTCCTAGAAAGTATAAAGAAACATCCAATATACGTGAGAAGACTTTTTCATGTTGTTTTCCTCAAGTATATTCACATATGTGACAAACACATTATTGCATGCTAGGTAATCTTATAAACAAAAAATCAGGTAAATCAAAGCCGAACCTCTTCGTAGAAGACTCTCATTAAACCTTTGGAAAAGGGCTTCTATATAGTTTCTCAATGTCGATATTAAAATGTTTGGGCTTGCACATGATTACAATATTACCTAGCTTAGAGGGGTGCATCTAGAGTACAAGAATGCATGACGACTCATCTCAGATAAAATCAGCAGCATTTAAGCACGGACTGGTAAGCCATGAAACTAGGAATACTATCAGTGCTTTACCATAAAATAAGGATCAGGTTAATCTAGAAACTTTGAAGGCAAGAAAGAAGCTTAATTTGCAGCAAGAAAATATTTCTCAGTTAGACGCTTTGAAATAGAATAATTGTATCATCATGCATTTATAACCAGAAGTTGAATAGAGTTAATAGAAAGATGTTTGAAAGAAACAGTGAAAACTACTTGTCAACACGTATACAGGAACAACACACATCGCACAAGAAAAAACAAAAATATAGATGAACTTTAATCTTAATCCTTATAGCGGATAACATAACAACATACTAATGGCGGGCTATCTAAAACAGTCATGCAAATTAACACAGATAACGAAGTGAAAGAAAACTTATCAGCGACAAATACCCCTGAAAATAAAATATAAAAAGTTGAATTTCTACCTCCTTAAACCGCACAATATTTGGATGCCTCAATGATCTGTGGTTAATTATTTCTCGCTGCACATGCTCATCAATCTGAAAGAAACAGCAAGGGGATCATTCAGCTTCAGAGCAATTCAAATCTCAATTTCACACAACAAATTTAACAACAACAACAAAAAAAAAGAAACTCGATTCAACTCTCAAATCAAACACCCAAACATATATCAAACACACAGAGATCGAGGTTAAAACCCACAAAGGCAAAACAAAACAAGAAGGATCTATGCGCCACAAGATTCTTTCTTTACCTTCTTCCCTCTTTCAATATACTTGACAGCGACGAGCTCCCCCGTCCTTCTATCCTTCACCAACCTCGCCACCCCGAAATTCCCGACTCCCAGCTCCTTCATCGGCTCGTACCTCTCCTCCATCCCGCCAACCCCGAGGGCAAGCACCGAAAGGACGATGCAAACTCGCAACTGCTCGGTTCAAGCAAACGATCGAACACCGCCGAGGTCAATAAATCGTCCGTCGCTCCAGTAGTTCCCTTCCCCTCGGGGACACGTAACGGCGACGGAGTGGGCTCGGGTACGGGGCGACGCCACCGCTGGGACACGCGTAGCGGGCGGACAAGCTGGGCGGGCGTTAGTAGGGATGGCTCATCGGTCGCGATCATTAAAAATGGAGGATCGTTTTAAGGAAGGTCACTGGAGGGCTCAAGCTGATTGCTACTTGGCATACACAGTGATGGAGATTGACTGGGAATGGGAATGACCTGGTTCGTTTCTTCCAATTCGAGTCTGGATCCGCTGCAACGGGGGTTCCAAAATAGAGCTTCAAATTTAGATGGTTTCCTACTTGCATGGAAATAACTCGGTAAAGAATTAAAATTATTAATCTCCATCCTACCTACATGGCATGATGCTGGTGGGTATTTGTATAGGTAGTTGTTTTTAGGGTCTATTTTAACGGATACAAAATATCTCGTTAGATATCTAGTCTCTCATAGTCAGCTAATTTCAGAGAGCGTTACATTCTTTCGCTCTCATTTTGGCCGACAATGGATACTATATCTCGTTTACTTTTGACTCCCGCTGTAGCTATCTGCTTTCAAAGTAGGAATCTAAGTCACGGCGAATGTGGAACTCATCTACTTTCGTGTGGAAGCCAACGAAAGCGATGTACCAAAAAGGGAGGAAAAAACAGCTGTCCTGGGCTACACTCCTTCCTCGATCCTCATTTATTTTTTAAGCATCAACTTTTTTTTTTTTTACTTTACTATCTCTGTGAGTTTCAATTTTTTAACTAGATAAATAAAAACTAATCGAATTATAGTATACGGAGTGAAACTACTAAATTAAAATAGATTATGTTCAATAAATATATCTTATAGATGTAGAGATAAAAAAATATGTCGGTCCAAACTAATATTAATTATAATTTAATTTAGTTAAGTTATCATCGAATTAAATTTAATTAGATTAAATTGAACCAATTTAAAATGAGTTAGAAATTTTTAAAAAAAACCTATTTTCTCTTCTCACAAACCTCCACGCGCCTTCTTCTTATTCCTTTTCTATTTTTTCCCCCAATTGTGGCTTAATTATTTTTCTCTATCTTCTTCTCCAACGACAACTCATGAGAGCAGAACCCCACTTTCTTCCTTTGCTTAGTTCTTCTTTCTCTCTAACAAAAGTAATCCTTGTTTTCATTTTTTTTAATGTCGAAGCTAGTCAAAATCGTTAGAAAGGAGAGTAAGACTTTTGGTCTATTTTCTTTCCATCCTTGTAATTGTTTTATTATTTCTTTTTTTTTTTTCCCTGGGCCAATTCAAGCAAATCAACCGTAGTTCTTACTATTGTTTTTTGGATTTTCTTTTGATTTATTTTGTTTCCTATCTTCGACCAAATGTCACTAGTGGGCAGAACAAGTCACCATAGTAGTTTTCCGGTCCATAATAGGAGCCTCAACTTTTATTTTGTTCAGCCTTTCTATCCTTTACCCCAAGTCCAGCAAAAAGTAAATAGGGTTTGTTTTCTTTCTTGATAAGAATATATAATTTATTATATTAAGTTTAAATCTCTCCTAGGGAGATCTTCTAGTCCATATTTTTATAGATAAGAGGATGGATCATATAGAATTATAGTCGTCAGTCGAATTATAACAACAATCCAACCATAATTAATTGCAATCTCTCCTTGAGTTCATCGTTCCCCTAAGGTTATAGTTTAGATCGGGGCAGGTGGCCGGAGGCCACTTGAAGGCCACCCCTCGCTTGGCGATTAGCAACCTGGTCACTTGCCCACCACTGGTGGCCTTCAAGCGGCCTCCGACCACCCACCCCACCCCAAACTATAACTTTGGGAAAGGGGGAGCGATGAACCCAAGGAGGGATCGTAATCAATTGCGACCGGATGGCTCAGATCGCCGCCACAATCTCACCGTAATTCCATATGATCCATCCTTTCATCCACAAAAATGTAGACTAGGAGATCTGGTCTCCTCTCCCAGAGCTATACTTGTGTTCGATGGAGCCTCAAGTGAATAATAAAAGGGGAGCCCTTTTATTACGGTAAATAACTGTGGAGTTCAATTTACAAATAACAAATACACTAAATATATAAATCAATCAGAAACAATATATTACATTCATAAAAAAATTAACAAATATTTAAAATAATTACATAAACACGGCTCGTTTAGTTGTTTTAGAGACAACAATATTTATCAAATCTGTATAATTCAATTGTGGGACTATTTCTTTCTCAATTGACAATATTACTAATTCATTTAGTCTATCATGTGACATTGTTGATCGATGATAGTTCTTGATTAACTTCAACTTCAAGAAACTTCTTTCTGTTGATGTGACTATTACTGATATGTTTAACAAAATTTTATAGATAATGTAAGTATTTGAGAATAAATCATTCAGTTTTGTCAAATATTGTAGCATATCAACTGCTCTTTTTTTATTTGTTAAATAACATTTCACAACCATTAACTCCAAACACAACTTATCAGCATTAATGTCTGAACATTCATCGTGACTTAAAAATTGTTAAAGCTTCATACAAGACTTCATCGAGCTAGTTAAAAACTCACTCTTTAACTTCTCTAAATTTAATAAAAATTAAAAAATCTCTCAATATTGTTTAAAATTTTCAAACTTAACCTGAAGAAAAAATCAAGTTTTATCAATTATAAATAAAAAATATTCAACTCTAAAAGATTCTTCATCTGATTGTGTCACATTATCATTGTCACTTTCATTAAATTGTTTCTTTATTCGAATGATTCTTTTTTAAATTTAGGTTTAATTTCCATTTCACTTGCCATTTATATAGTTTCATTCATGACACTAGCAAACCCTTCTTCTCTAAACTCATTGATACGACAATTTTCTTTTACCCCCATGTGTCCTATGGGTCAATAGTCATGTTGAGTTGTAAGTTAAATTTAAGGTGAGTATGACATAACCTAAAGATAATTGGATATAGCTCAGGTGAGACTTAGGTTTAATCAGACCTACCAAAGTGTCGACATTTACCCTGGCTTAGCCCTAGATCCTAGCACTATTTGTTAGTCTCAACTCTCGATCCCAACATCTACCATGGGGTGAAAACGTAAGGAGGGAAGACAGAAATGTGCAAAAAGAAGCAGAAGAAAAAATGATGAACTTATTATATGGCCAGACATAAGGAAGGAGATGAAGACAAAGACATTGAGGAAAAAAGAAAAGCAGTTTAATACAACATCATTTTTGGGTAACTTAATATACCTTGGCGGTAACATAGTAGAGTTGTCGCATCAATTTACCTAACCATTGAATGACGAGATTTCTTCCCCACCATTGGATCGCATAACTGAATGATCACATTCACGACCCCAATCTTCATGATTAAAGTGCAACAGTGCTAGATTACAAGGCAATATATCAATCTCCAAGATAGTTCAAACGTGATCATTAGATGCAAATATTAGATAGGGGCCAACACACCCCCACTATCGGATCAAAGATTGCGTAAGCAGTAATGTCA
>JBBMJZ010000048.1:10143529-10153952 GCA_037833815.1 Zingiber zerumbet | reverse complement strand
GTATATCAAATGACATAAGTCAAAAGTACCCGCCTCCGATAAAATGGTCCAATCCGGTAATCGAGATACTCGTCTCGAATCAATGTCCTGTAATAAATCGTACAGTTTAGCTAAGTTTAATTATAACTCAAATAGCTAAACCAAACTATTTTCCTTCAGGAACCCTAATTAAATTGAACTCAAAATCAATTAGGATTAGCTCCATTAACCCTAACCATTCCACTATTCGATTTCAATTAAAACCTACACATGAATCCAAGTAACATTTAATCCTAACACAAGTAGCAATCATCTACAACGAAATTCAAAAACCCAATATCTTACCTTGATTCCTAGCAACTGCTGGATGGATTTGCTGCCGGATCAGGCTGCCGGCTACTGCAAACCAATGGAAATTGCTGGACCAAAGAACACCCCAAATCAACACCATGTAAATACTAAATACCCAAATCAAGATCTAGGGCAGAGCACCTACCTACCAGTTCGCGTCGAAGCAACCGAATACCCTATGAAATCACAGATCAGAACTTAGGGCACGGTTGGGATGCACACACTGTGACGGTGACAATGCTAGGGAACAAGGGAAGATCGGCGGCACTTGGGCAGCGGCAAGGAATCGGCTGTGTCGAGAGCCCAAAGAGGAGGAGGAGTCGCGGTGACCGGCGCTCGCCCAAGCGTCGCCGGCGCTTGTGCACAAGGATGGCGGCGTCGACAAGGCACAGTGGTGGCAGCGGGCGCTAGGGCTCGGCGTCGATGGAGGGGAGCAAAAGAAGTCGCGGCTCGGCCGGCGGTCGCTCAAGCGTTGCCGGTGCTAGGGCTGAGGGGTGAGGGCCGCAACGTGTTGCAGTGACGCTGCAGAGAGGAAGAAGAAGAGAAAAGTGAGGGGATCGTCTTAGGTTTTGTATGCTCGGGAGGAGCAACCGCCGCCGACGGTTAGGGCAAGGGAGAGGGAGAAGGGCGCGGTAGAAGAAGGGATACGACGATAAAGAAAAGAAAAGGAAAAGGAGAGAAAAAGAAAAGGAAAAGAAAATATAACTTTTCCTCGTTTAAATGGGTAGCCTAAACAGGCTTTCCCGGGGCCCCGTTTTTATCCCCGTTAACTCATCCATACAAGCTCCGAAAAATTTCCAGAAATTTCGGAAAATTCCCTCATTAATATTCGCCTATTTTCGATATTTTACAGAAACAGCCAAGCCCTAGTATTAAGGTTAGACTTCTTATTAATCATCATATTGAAGCAAGTAAAGATGATGTGGTTTCTTTTTTTTTTCAATTGTGTGTATCAAAATTTGTGAAAATCCATGTTAAAACAACATATCTCTTTCTTCGCATGGACTATAGAGCTTCTTTTCATGGTGTTAATTCAAGTGTCATACTTGGCTGATATTTGCTTAACCATTATCTTCTTTAATGCTTTTGTTTATTGATTGCTATCCTCTCTTTATCTTATGAGAATGTATGATGAATGTGTGATCTGCAACTAACGAAGAAAGAATCTTGGTCTTTTATCAACCACTAATTTATTGTTTCCATTTTGTGGATTTTTTTCATCTAGCAATCTATTGCATCTCTAGCACCAACCAAATCTTATGGAACAATACTTCATATACTTTTTACATCGACTGCGACAAAGCCACTTCAGTTTGCTAAACCATTCTCCAAGAGATTAGGAGGCAGTGACCTGATAATTTATTGTCATTGGAAATCTTTGCTAAAAGTAGGAAAATTAGGATATGATTGTGTAAATGTAAGATAATAATGTTCTGATATGGTTTGATTGATAGAAGACCTACAAAGGCCTGCTAATATACCTGTTTTGCATGCTCAGAGTAATGACAATAGCTACGCACTCAGCATCTGATTGAATGTACACTAATGTTTTCTTGGGCAAAGCATGTCTTTAACAACTGACATTTGTTTGAAGTGCAATTTTGGTGGATCTCAATGCATTACATAACTATACTGTTATTCTATTGCAATTTTTGATGGTTTTACTTTTCAAAGCTCTAGTATGAGTGATACGAGTTTCTTTTGAACTATCCACTAGTTCTTCTTGCTTGTTCCTTGGGAGATCTTTAGATGGATCATTATTATTCTCGCTGGTTCTGCATCGTCTTGGTTCATCTATCTGAACCTGAAGATTTCTACCGAGGGGAGTAATATGATGCTTCTTGTTGTCAGCGCCGTGGTGTTGCAATTTGCTTTAGCACTTTTCATCAAAATTTTCTTCTTTGCATAGAAAACTTGCATTGAGTTTTTTTTTCAGAGCATTTATAGTTAAATACTTGAATTCTGGGTAATGGACGCATGGACTGTATTTTCAATTGTATAATCATCTGGTGATTTGCATGTTGCTAATAATTTTTGATGACTTGTTCAAATTCTAGAATTTTTGAACGTACAATCTCTTAATATTTGTAGGATGCTTAGCTAAAATTATTCTTTGGACTCATTCTCACTTGGTGAGTGTGTTTGGTTAACAAAATATGCTATAATCTCAGGCTTATCTTTACAAATAGATTTTTTTTTTGCTTTTTTTTTTTAAACTTATGGAATGGAGTTGGCAACACTAATAATTTAAATCTGCGGTATAAACTCACCAAAATGCAGTCTAGTTTAGTTAGTATTAGTATTCTAATAATATCTGCATAATATTAACGTATTCGTCTTGCATAACAATTTCAAATAATTTTTGACTTTGTATAGCTTTTAAATTGTTGTAGTGAATTTTAACATATGAGTTGTGCTTTTTTTTTTCAGTTAATAATAATTTGTAATGAACTTTAGGAAATAAGATTAGTTTCTATTACTATTGAATTATGAAAGATGCATTAATTCAAATAATAACAATAAAGGGGAGACTAATGATAAATATTAATATGTAGTTTAACTATTTGGCAATAATAATATGAGCCCTTTCTGTTATTGGATTCCTCTGAGGAATCCAGTTCCATTGAAATTAATGTTAAATCTCTCAATATATAATATTATATGCTATATGCAGTAGATCTTCTCATGTAATTCTTTTCTTATAACTTTTAATTCTTAAATTATTTTTTTTATCATTATCTATATCTATAGATTGATTAATTACTTATTGTAAATAAAAGTTGGACGTTGTAATATTAAATACAATATTTAATTCTAAACTTCTTTAAAAAGTTTTTTTTTAAAATTCAAAAGGAAATTTCATATATGAAAAGGGTCCAGAGCCCTCATACTAAGATTACTAAAAAAAAAATCTGCAGTCCATGCATTTCAAGATCTCAACACAACTTATTAACAACATAACGCCAAAATATCAAAAGAGTTTGTAGCCATCTGCCTTTGAAGACTTATATTTTTCAAATAAATCACCAGCAGTGACAGCTCTAAAATTTAACTTGTGTCCTTAGGGTATAATGTAGACGGTGGGTACATGACATCTTTAGTATAATAGTCAGGGGTTGATTCTTAGAAATTAACAATATGGGATTTATCCCATCATACACCTATTATTTGTGTACTTGCATTTACTTTATTCCATATCCATGGGGTCGTTAAAGTAGTGGATCTACTTTTTTTTTTAAACTTAACTCGTGCCCTCAAGGCATAATACAGACGATGGGCACATGACATCTCTAGTATAATGGTCAGGGGTTGATTCTCAGGAAATGATGACTTGAGATTTACCCCATCATGTGTTTACAGTCTGTGTACCTGTATTTACTTTCCTCCATATCCGTTGGGCTGACATTAGGGGGCCACTAAGGTAGTCGATTTACTTTTTTTTTTTTCCTAAAATCTAACTCGTCCCCAGGGCTATAGTGTCGCAGTAGGACATCTAGATTGTCACCCAGATATTCGCGGTTTGATCTCTAGCTATGATTGTTTGCAGGATTTTTTCTTCAAATGGGGAGCGCAACCAACGGATACTGGGCTTTCAGACTGTTCGTCGCATGCGTTTCCCGATTTACCTTGGTGGCTGGTGGAAAAATTTCATAGGGTTGGGTTGGTCACCGCTAGGGTTATTCAATGAGGCTAAATGAATTTATCTTTACGTGTTAGCCGAGGGACAAGTTAACGGGAGCACGAATCATCTTTTGTCACATCTAAAATCTAACTCAAGCTCTCAATAAGTCCATGGCAACATAGCATCACTCGAAAAACATAACTTTTTCCATTATTTTTTTGAAAACAGCAATGAAATCCCCACTCTCAGCTCCTTTTTTAGAAAATCAGCCAACAACATCAATGCCATAATCGATACCATGTAAGTATAGATAGATAGGTTGGTTGAGCGATATAGTGTGAATAAGAAAGCAGAGTAATATAAATAGGGAGAAAGATGATGAAACTCATAGATAATATTACTTTGCTTTAGAAACTTGATTACAAGGTTACCCAAGTAGAGCTCAAGTGATGCTTGAATGCTCTGCAAGGTCTTCGTGCTTCCTTACTTACAGAAGGATAGTAGGCATGCCGAGTGCTTATAGGGTCCCATCGTCACATAGCCTATCCGTCCTTGGATAAGTGGGAATTTCTCTTTACACTCGTTTGGTCATGTAAGACCTTATCCCTAGTACACTTTAAGATAAGCGGGAATCCCCTTTACAACACACTTAAGATAAGATGGAATCTTCTTTACAACACACTAGAATAAAGTAGATAAACTGTGGTGGGTTGCGTCGTCCTTGCGTCGTCCTTTTGATTCCTTCATGGGTCCACCACTTCTGCAAAGTTATAGATGGAAAGAGTTCATTCGGTTAACGACGTCCTGAATTGAGTAAACAGTTGTTGTAAGCTGCTCGTCTATTTGCTTGGTAATAGGGTACCAATCTGACCACCAGTTATCCTTTGAACTTCTCCGCAGGCACTTCTATTTAGTGGCTTGGATAATTGCCCTTTGTTGTAAGTTGTGGAGGTGTTGGTCGATTTGCTCTGCTTTCTCCAGTGTGATTGGATATTGCCGGTGCAAGGATTGTAGTTGCTGTTGATATTGCTCAGCAAGGTGGAGAGGGTTTGGAGAACTTGAGTCATTTGTGTCCGTGCCTCTGGGTGGGGATGCTCCTTGAGCTCTTGTAGAGCTGGTGCCATAGTTCCAATTTGCCGAGGACTTCTTCCGGCTATTCTGTAACAAGATAATTAATTAGATTGGATAAGACATCTGCTAACTAGTTATCTTTTCCATCTATATGTTTAAAAGAAATAGAAACCCCAATGCTGATTATGTAATCGGTAAAAGCAATCCTTCTAACACGAGATGGTTTGTTGTTGGCTGATTTTCCAAAGAAGCTTATGATGGCCTGACAGTTGGTTCTAATAATCAGCTCACTCCTATAAAAAAAATAAATTTTTAATGCTTCTAATGAATTCATAACTGCATGGAGTTCGACATCAATTGTCGATTTTAAGGGGTTGAATTTGCCACTGGCATATGCATAAATTTTTTCTATAGTTCTTGGATCATGTTTTTCTGTCCCTCCCCATCCGTCCATACAACCATCTACTTCAAGAATTATGAAACATTGTTCTAGGGGAATTTCCAAGTCCGGTAGCTTCTGGACCTTTTCCTTGATTAGTCTAATTAGAGCCCAATCTTGCTTATTGAGTCTTTTATCCCCTTGTGGGCTTGTTTTTACATATAACGGGCTTAGTAGCTTTCCCAGGGTTGGAATGTAATTTCAGACATAATTGAGAAGCTCGAGCCATGATCTCATTCCCTTAGTTGTCTTCAGATCTTCATCTTTGGAATTTGCAACCTTAGTAATGATGTGAGGTGAGATGATGTGAGGTTGGAGCCTAATCTTGCATTTCCCTATAATAGTTTTGAGAAATTCAATTTCTGTGTCAACAATCTTCATTTTTGTAGGGCCTAATACTAGACCATTAGCTTTGCATATTTCCAGCATTTTTTGTAAGTGCTTTGCATGTTGTCTTTCGTCTTGGGAGAAGACTAGTATGTCATCAATGTAAACCGCAATAAATTCCTCGGTTCCTTTGAAGTAGTTGTCCATTTTCATTGGAAAACAGCGGGGAACCCAAATGACATCACTAACCATTCATACAGTCCTTCTGGAACCCAAATGTCGTCCATTCGATGGAGTCTAGATGCATCGCGACCTGTTGGAATATGCTTTTGAGGTCAAATTTAGAAAATATACAGCTATTACTGACCTTTCTTAGTATAGTGTTGATTCAAAGAAGATTGTATTGGTCTTTGTGTGTCATGTCATTGAGGCGTTTGTAGTTAAAAACCATCCATTCTTTTCCTTTTGTCTCCTTCCCTGTCTTTGGGTCAACAGTAGTTCCTGATTTTACAATGATGGATGTTGTGCGATGTCTGCTTTTACTTGGCCTAATTACTCTGATTTCAAGAAGGGCTTTGACATGTTTAGCAAAGACTTCTTTCTGCTGAGGAGTTAGATGCTTTAATGGTCTATCTTCAATTATAAGGTTGGGATTTTTGATATCCAACTGACAGACTATTTTATTCTTGGCCCAATGTTGTAATGAGTTTTTTCCAATATAGCCTTGTTTACGTAGCTCCTTTAGGAGTGGGCCGAACTGCTCCTTGAAGCTTTGCGGGGTTTGGCCTTCTGAAAAATGCACAATTTCTTTTATTTGGATATACTCCTCCTCCTCCAAATTTAATTCCTCTATAGCTACTGCATTCACCAAAGGTAAAGTATTAATAGTAGTAAGATTTTTGTAGAAGGTTACCGTATTTTTTTTTTCAATTCGTAATCCTCCATGCATGGCTCTGATAAAGTTACATCCAATAATGAGCTGGATGTTGTCCCCAAGCACCATCAAGAAACTGTAAGTATATATGGCATTCTGAAAACGTTTTCCTCGATAATCATCTTCCCAGCCTTCATCTTCATGTTAGTTGTTTGCTGAGAATTAATGCCACTGAAGCTTACCACAAATGTATTATGCTCTAGTGCTTCTGGGGGCACAGATTTTTGATCAACACAGCATGTTGTAGCACCCGTATCGCGAATTACTTTGAGGGAGAACCTTGGAATATCAGGAATTTTCATCTCTACCATCAAATTATAGAATATATTTTTAACAAGTCAAGAGCATATTGGTTGCCTCTTCTTGTGTGACTGTTACTTTGCTAGTAATTTATTCTAGGAGCATATTGGTTGTCTCTTCTTCTTCTTCTCCTTCTATTCTTCCCAGATTATGAAAATCCCTTCCTAATTCTTTTTCCAATAGGAGCTCTTCATATCGGGATTTATAATAAGCTGCCTCTTTTTGCACTCGCTCAATGTCCCCTTCACACCAGGCGATATAGTAGCGCTGTTCCTGTATTAAATTTTTAGGAAAGAAAGGAGTGGGTTGAGTTGGAGCAACTAGTACTTGTTTGTTAAAATAATAGGGTCCACACAGATTGCAGGCTGTGATAAGACATACTGGACAATATATCCTGGCTCTTTGTAGTGTCGTCCTTCTACAATAGGTACAGATTGTTGACTGAGGTGGTTGGATTGGCTCATTTAAGTGCCAATCATGTAGCCAGTTTGATTGCTGCTTAGAAATTTTACTTGCGGTCGATACCCTCCATCTACTTGTCCAAGCATATAGATTGAATTTAAATGTAGAGTTTGAATAGACCTGTGGAGGTCTTCGGTGTCCTCCTCTCCTTCAGAGATACTAAAGATGACATCACTTTGTGCTTCCCCTCCTTGTATAGAGAGGATATCACAATCATCTGGAAGATCCAGCTGCTCAAAGATAGCAACTCTTTTGATGTTCCTTTACTCATTAGGGCATTCTCTGGCAAAATGCCCTTTCTGGCCACATAGGTAGCATTTACACTTTTTGTTTCTGACTAAGTGCTTACACTTTTCTATCCTTGCATGTGATTCGTGTGGCATCCCTTTGTAGGTTTTGGAGCGCCGAATACTGTACTTCTTCTGGTTTTGATTTTTATAGTAGTCTGCTATTGAGATCTGGCTACAGAAAGAGAGATTCTTCAGGGCTCTTTTGAATGCGGCGTCTTTACATTCTTGTTCTAAAAATTTATATGCAAATAATACTCTAGGGAATACGTCGATTGTGAGACCTGGGTATTTTTCATCAAATGCTGCTTTTATCTTATTTCCTAAATCTCCAAGCATCTTGAACCATAATTTTTCTAAAAGTTCTGGTTCGACAAATAGCCTTCCTGTCTTTGTTGCCAACCACATATAGTCATTAATATACTGGATGATATGTTTAACATTGTCGCATGACAGTTTCTTAAGGTCTCTATATGTTGCATCTTGAACATTTGTAGATCTTTGAGCTGGCCTTCAGTAGAGAATACCCTTCTCATTTGGGACAAGATATATTCTGGGTTCCTTCTCGACCATCACCAGTATTTATAAGGGCTTCATATTCAGCAGGGTAACTCATTCTCCATTGGATCCATGTAATTTTTTCAATTTCCCCTAGTAGATTTTCAATATATTCAATTTTGTCTCTAGTGTCTGTGAAGACTTGGCTAGACACATGGTTCTTAGTGATTGATTCCCATCTTGTAAAAGCGTCTTCAGAAAGGCCTAATTGTTCAGGGATGATGAACATAACACCTCCTTGCTGTTGCATTGAGGGAAGTGTCCATAATTCATTATTCAGTCCTCCTTTAAACTTTGTCTTTGCAGGTTGCTGTTCATCTATTGGTTGAGACCTTGATGGTCCGGCCTGTGCTCTTGCCAGAGGATAACCTGGAGGTCTCATAGCAGTATCTTTAGGAGGTCTGTAGGGTGAGATTACCTACTTGTTGAATAAATTTGCTGTTGATCATTCGAGACTTCTTGGGTTTCTTCTAATAGTCTCTTTAGGCTTGGATAATCTATTTCAAATCCAGTAGCAATGAGTTGAGATTGACCCCCCCCGCCACCTTCGCTGGCAAATGGATTAAACCATTCGTCAGTTGTATCGTCAGAAGAATCCCAGATAGGTTCCTGTTGCGGTAGTGTAATGGACGTCATGTATTGGATTTGCTCAAAAAGGTCATCATCAGAGTTTTCATGAGTAGTTTCCATGGACTGGAGTATAGTGGCCCCTGGGCTTGTAGCTCCTGCATGGTCTTGCTCAAGATTGCACTGAAAAATGCTCTTTCTCATGTGTGAGGGTCAAGATAGCATGGCATTCTTTTGGTAACAACGTCGCAAAGATCTAGGGAGTTTGCTAACTTGGGTTGGGGTTCTGATGGCTCATCATCCCACGATGGAGCGGGTAATTTCAGATCTCGGAGAGGGTCAGGAATTGCATAATTAACATAATAATCAAACTTGCCACTAGGTTCTCCTAAGATATCCCACTGGTTTTGGTGCCTTGGGTTTTTGTGTAGGGGAGTGCTGATTGGTTTTGGGAAGTTATGCCAAAACCTTGATTGCTTCTGGTAGTTGTAGTGAGATTGTTGACTTTATAAATATCTGGCATAGGGATTTTTTCAAAAATAATTTATGCAAAACAATCCCCTTAGTTGACCTAATAGGTAAATTCCGTATGACTAAAGACCATTATGAGGATTTCACCTCTATAGTCAGAATTAATCACTCCTGCGCCTATGTCGAGGCCAAATTTCCATGCTGCGCTTGATCTTGCTGCAATACGACCATAGGTTCCCTAGGGAATTTCCAGGCTCAATCCGGTGTGTACCAAAGCTTCGCCCTCTGGGCTATATTGTGCATGCTTCACTGGCCACCAAATCAAATCCTGCAGCACCAAAAGTTTTTCGTTGTGGAATAACCACATTAACATATAATTTTTGTACCAGTATGAAGGGATATTCATCACTTGTTGTAGGTTGACCATCATATAGAGGTTCATAGTCATCTTCATATGCCAGAACGCCAGGAGCCTTTTCTATTAGAACTACTAGAGTATGGAAAGATTCTTCATCACTTTGCACTTCTTCATCTCTGGCATTATATTGAATAGCCCTTGCTAATGTTGCCGCTTTGTAGTTATTGAAACTTAATGATATCCTGCCATCCATTAAGTTTCTACTATTTAAATCAGAGGGGTGCATAGGAATGTTGACCTGGGTTGGGTTCCAGTTTAGCCCTTGAAGGCTTGTTGTAGAATATCTTCGCCCTGGTAGGGCTCTAACTCTGTGGCTAGTTAAGTAATCCATGACTCCTTGGATTTCGTAGGCAAAACCCATGTTAGGGGTGTTGGATAATCTTCCAACTAACGTGTAATAAGCAGGTTGACTTCGCCATTTCTCCATTGCTCATACCCCCGAGTAAGGATGGACACCTGAATATTTCTAAAGAAATCACCAATAGTGATTATTAGGTGTTGGGGTTTTCGGGCCGCGAAAACCGCTTTTCGCGTCGCGGAAACCCCGAAAGACCCTATGTCACTGGATCCGTGCGAAGTATGTATAACAAAATTCGAGTACGAGTTATTAAAACCTAGATCTACTCTAGATCTACAA
>JBBMJZ010000048.1:10036683-10050103 GCA_037833815.1 Zingiber zerumbet | reverse complement strand
GAAGGTTACTCGAGAAGGCCGGAAAATGTGTTCAGATGAGCCTTATTCCGGATGGCCGAAATCACTCAAGCGAGCGAAGCGGAAGCAAAAGACTTGGAGAAAAAGTCAACCGAAAGTTGACTATGCTCCAACGCTCGGACCTGGTTCGCGTGCCCGGACAACCCGAACCCAAGGCGCCTTGTGAGCGCCCTCGTCGCTGGCTGAACCAGCACGGTCCCGGTGCTCGGACCAGAAAAGTTATCGAAATGCCAGCTGTCGCGATACATTACGATGGGGATAAAATTTTATCCCCTCCAGGCGCCTGGAAGGGTTCCAAGCGCCCCGATCAGAGCTTAGTAGTTGTGAGCTTTGATAAGAGATTTCTCTGCCTGAAGGAGACATTAGTGAGCTTTCAAACGTTTTGGATTAACAATCCTCTAATTGCAAACCAAGTAACTTTCGATGCCTCTGTCTTTTATTTTATTTCTATATTATTTCTTTTTGTACAAGTGATTGTGTTAATCAAGCTGCAAGTTTCGAAAAAAGGTATTTTTATTTTTGTAGGGCAATTCACCCCCCTCTTGTCGGCCGTCAAGGGACCAACAAAATGTTCCTTTACTACCTACTATTCTGTAAATGACAACTTTTAAAATACTTTCAGAAACTAGCATTTCCACATCTCCTTTAGACTTTAGAGGTTAAACTGAACATGAAAAAAAATAGAAGACAAAAATTGCTTAAGCATTAAACTGAGAAAAGACAAAAAGTAATGAAAGGGCAATTTCAGTTGATAATAACAATATATTATGACTATTAATATTTAGTTAAAGTTATATCAAGATCTAAATATCATGCCATTTCAATTGGTATGCCTGTGTCTCATTCTGCAAATCAACTAAGAGTGGTGAAGTACTGGCATGGACGAACATGACCACCCATGCTGATCTATCTTGGCCCATACTGGCTGAAAACAAGAGGAATTTTTATGGAACAGACCAAAACAGATCGAACCTCAACTGATACTGGGGGGACTAAAGTTGCATGCATATGACTGAAACAAGTAAAAGGCTACTTGGAATTTTAATTGGGAGGCAAACAATACAATGTCAGTTGTATATGGAATAAATACATCAACTTAATTATGAAAAGATGTGGAATGTAAAAAAAAACCTGCCAAGAGAAACGCTTGCCATTCAAATCAAGCTCAAAATCTGCAGAAACCCAACATATCAAATCAGCAAATGAATATTTCAAATGAAATACATACAGAATCATTCAGTTGAAAGCTAACCTGCTGGATAAAAATCAATTATTGAAGAAGACGGATTGATCATCAAATCCTTATAAGATGAAGGCAGTGCGTGTGCACTAAACATGTATAATATAAGCCATGAGATAGGATAAGATGCAGAATAGAAAGTATCAAATCCCCAATTCAAATCAGCAATAACCTTGCAGCAGGTAGTACACCCATGAGCTGATCAAATGGCTTGAACGGAACACCAATTTTAAACTGGATCTCTAAGTTCTTCAAACCAACAAAATCAGAAGCCAATGGAGCATAGTGATGTGGATAAAACCTGAAAAATGAAATTCTTTTACAAGACAAAATCAGACTGGAGGAGAAGCACCTAGTCTTAGAAGTTAGAACCCAAGAGTGTAAAGAAAACAAAATAAAAGAATAAACTGAGAATGGCTGAATTTAACTATAAACTTCAAATGAGTCCAATTTATAACTTCAGTTGAGTCTAATTTATAACTTAAGTTAACTGGCTATTAGGTAATTAAGCTAATTGGTAGTGGCACTGTGCATAGAATTTCTAGTCATGTTAAATTTATAGCTGCATTTGATCAAGACCTTTGCAAAGGGCGGTAGTAGAAACAACGGTTTAGTTAGAGCATGAGGCTCTTGAGGCCAAAGGTGTATTATAAATATACGTATTATTCATTTGGAACAAAAGCCTATACAGAAATTGATCAGAACCTGAACTGTACCATAATGGTGCAACAGCACACTGAAGAATCCACCGAGCTAGTTTGATTGGTACCAACAGAAGCATAAACCTGTATTAGGCATGTGCATGCATCATGTATGCATGTATGCATCATCCAAGTACGCATGTATATATTTCTACATGTTACATGAATGTATCTGCTTCCATGGGCAAGTGGTTCAGTTGGTGCTTGGTACAGCACAATCTGAGAGCTCTAATATGATCCAGACAACCTTAATAATACATCAATGCATATACTATACATGTATCACAATTTTCTTATTAAACAATTGTAAATGAAATAGATAGGGCTGCAAATGAAGCTTAACATCATCATGAAGCCATGTTTGTCAAAAATATTTGAGATCAGCTACAGAAATCTTATCACTCACAATTGAACTCTATCCAAGGAAACATGATTAGTAATATCCACATGAATGAATAGATAAAATCTGTGCCCACTCGAACTAGTATAAACAGGTAATCAAACCCAGCTTTAATTGATGAGTTATTGTGTGAGCCAATTTAAACCCTACGTAGTTGACATCACAAGTTCTAGACACCCTTTGTGAGGAATTTACACCCTTAAGCCACCCCTGCCTTCAAGTGGCCTCAACATGCTTACTATGGGCACTCATTAATCATAATGAGACATGTTTCATCCAAAGCTTCATCTCAGCGCATGCACACATTCCAAATGGAGGATGAGATGTTCTAATGTGCACATACACAACAATTTAATTTTATCCATTTTACTATTGTAAGTGAAAGCGTGGTACTGCAAAATATAAAAACCAAGTCCTTTTATGGCACAAAACCTCAAGTAAGATTAAATTAAAATAAGTAAAACAATCAAGTAACATTTCTGTGAATCAAAGAAATCAGTAGATCCGTTGAATAATGCAAATGGGAGATAGTAAATAAATGAACTTGTCTGCGAGTTACATTTTTAATCAAGTTGAGTTGACTGAAAATAAATGAATAATCATTATTACATTCCTGAAAAATAAAGAAAAACTAAAAACGGACAATAAAAAATTCTCAACACAAACCATTGCCATGAACAAACACCTTGATAATAATAGTGCATGACCCAGCATATACCTTCCACATAGTGTTTTACCTGCAGCCAATACACATTGTTATATGAATGGTTGGGCTCCAAGTAAAAAAAATTATTTATTATAACCAAACCCGATAAATAAAATGATCACTGAATTCTGGAGTAAATGTCAAATGTTAAAGGACCAAAATCTCATGATCATAAGATTAAATAGGATACAAATTATAAACTGAATATAATATAAATGAAGAATTACTGCATGAGGATCAACTCAAATAAATCAGCAATATAAATTGCTCACTGTATTTTGCTTTACTCTTTGGCATTCATCTTTAGAGTTGACTTCAAACTTCTCTGAGTAGTACTTTTCCTTCCAATCTTCTTCTCCCTGCCCTACCTGTCCTTCAAAGACCAAAAGAGCAATAAGGAATGAGTTGCATAAACATATTCAGTATGGTTTGATGTAATTAGCACCAGCTTGCAGAAAAAGCATAAAGAGAACAATAAAATAACCTTAAAATGTTCTGCAGTGGCACATGATATACTATCTGATATATTTCTGCCAAATGAATTTGAAGACCTCTCAAAGCTCTCCATCCATGCCTACATCATAAATTCGTATTTATAAAGTTGTTCCCGAAAACTTATGATAAAAGCTATTGAAAATGGATAGTGAGGACAACAAGATTGTAAGAACATTAACTTACACATTCTACTTGTGGCTCAATTGCCATGGAATTAGGACCCTTGGAATGACTATTTCTTTCTTTCTGCAACTGTAGATATGCAAGTTGCAATTTGCATGACATAATTAGTTGTTTAATCAAGAAACATAATTAGTTATTTATTCAAGAAACTAAGATTACAAACTAGGCTGTGGTGAAAGGCTGAATAGCCTGAATTTGATAGCATGCTATTAGGACCTAATTTATATCCCTCTATCTGTTAATTGCAATTTAGCATCACACGTAGCTAAGTCTGCCCTTAGTCATGTTGCATTTAAGTCTTATCCAATCATGTATTCTCAACTTTGATATGCTTTAATAGTATCTGGAAGAAATATCAACTACATCCAAGTTTATATTAACCACAACTACCATTCATATACAATTAATCCAAGTCATTTGATTTTTCTACAGATGTGTGCACTCTGTCAAATAATCCATAACTAAACAAGAAACATAATTGCGAAATTTCTGAGAATTATTCCTTACAAACAGTATGACAAGCATTCATCACTGTTACCAAGGTGCATATTAACATCTAGGGTAAACTAATGGAAGTGCAGGGATAGACTTTTCCAAAAAAAAAAATGCAAGGAAAACAATTCCGTTTATGATTGAAGCTAAAATTTCAGGGTTATAGAAACAATAAGACACCTGGACCCGCTTTCGAAAGATGGCGCTTTCATGAGATCCAACAACTTGTAGAAAGTGTTCAACTCGCTCTAGATTCACCTACAAAAATAAGAAATTCAAGTATTTGCTGTTGCCATACATTACACCAATTTAACGACAGGTTCATATTAGAAATGAGATAATGATGATATTATTTTTACAATACATATGCAGTTAAATTAATAAAAAATCTCAAAAATATTGCCTTTTACCAATAAATAAATAAAAAATCTCTATCTAAATAATAGAGGTTGCAAAGTAATAGTTGAAAATGAAAAAAAAAAGGCATTGAATTAAATTTGTCTAGTGAAACTCCAAAAGAGCCGGTTAGACAGTAATAAGTAATCCCTAAATTGTTCTACGCGGTTGATGTTGTGAATACTATTCTAAAATGAAAATTAAAGGAAATAAACAATTAAAGTGATCTAGCAAACCTCAAAAGAATTTGTTAAATAGCCACCCATTGCAGCAAATTCCTTTTTATAGACCATCATAAGAAGATCAATTGCTCCCTGTATGATTATTAAAGAGATTGAAGGTATCAACTTGTCAACAAGGTGAATCAAACAATTACAACTATTATGAAATCCAATAATAAACTATTGTAGTACTGTATTCACCAACATTATATCAAAAAAAAAAATGATCTATAAATTCACTAAAGAATAAGAAAGATATAAGAATATCAAACCTCTGAAATTTCGAGAGAAGGAACATGGGGCAGAAAGTCATTTCCAACAAACAAACAAATGAAAACGAAATCATCAATCAAACGCTCCAAGTCAATCTTCATATTTGCACCAAATACTTTCAATTCGTGCTGCAAATAGTCTCTTAAAATCCATATATTGAGCAACTGCACGAAATTACAAATTTTAGATATAATTCATAGATATAATAACTGGAATGAAGGCTATAAACAAAATCAAACAGAAATTCCAATATGAACTAAAGTGTGAGGGAAGATGTGTGGAGATGGAGGGCTTCTATTGATTTTCCTTCCCCAGTCAACCTCATTCATTTTTTGCATTAATAGGATCTCCTAGAATTTGTAGTTTGTAATATTAAAAGCCTTCAATGCAAAGTTCAAAATGTTGATGTACTTTTTTTTTCTTGTGACAATATGGACATCACATTCCATGCTGAATATTTTTGAACAATTGCACTAACATAGTATTCACTTAAAGTACCAGAAGAATCCTCCAAAGTGGTTCCTAGCATGATTCAACAAAAGAACAAAAGCAAAGACAAACCATGCTAAGTGACACCAAGTCTAGGTACAACTAGGTGAATCTCCATATCAGCCTCCATATCATATTGCACAGGTTTTGTTGACTAGAGTTACAGGAGATAAAAGGCCACCCAAAAAAGCATTGGTTATTGTTGACCATTTGGACTCAAAATGACCACTTTGAATCTTATCCTCTGCACGTGTCCTCTACCTCCTTATTTATTAGCTCAATATGACCATAATAACTAGCTGTAAGGTGTCACTTTTTTCATGCAACAATTCAGTTGTGAAGATCACAATATAGGTCAAAGTAAAAATATTTTTGAGAAACAATTCAACATTAGTTATAGGTTATAACATCTTTATCTATACTCGAATAGCACTTTGTACAAATCACTCACTTATTTTAGTTGCAGGAAAAACATCTTGTTAGCCTTCACAGCTAAATTCTTGCCTAAGGAAAGTGTCATGAATATTTGTTTACAGTTCAACTTAACATTCCCCATGCTGCCAGATTAGGCTACAGATATGTTTTAAAGAATTAAAACTAAGTAGAAAGATTTTGAACGTGATGTTATCAAAATTTTCAACTAATATAAACTTGTAGGTTATATCTCCAACAAAAAGATCAAGAATAAAGATGAAAGTACAAGTCTAATGGCAGGTATAGAGGTTGGAGTAAGTCAAGCACAAACCTGGAACTTCTTTCTTGAATCTTCATAACCAATGTCATGATTGGACTCTTTTCCTTCTTCTCCTTTATTTGAACACTTCTTTTTGTAAACAGATTTTGAATTTCTTTGATCAAATTTTGCAACACGTACATCCTACATAATCAACTAAATCAACAATATTTGGAACCAAAATCAGGTGTAGAACATGTAATGTTTGCAAGAACAAACCTCTCTTAAAATAGAAAAATGTATCTCGTGTGTTGCTAGAGCAAGCATTATCAAGTCAGCATCCTGAAACAAACAACATTTTTAAGCTAATAAATATAGTTGTGAAACAGTAAAAACAAATTGACTGAAGGAATATAGGAGATGGTTTACCAAACCATACAAACAATGTCTTGTGTTTGGATCAAAACCAGGAAGATTTCTCTGGGAGCGAATATATGCTGCTATTTTGTGTTCACCCTCACCCGGCACACTAGCATCAGAAAGAATGACCTATGGAACACACTGATATTAAATAGGTATGTTGCACAAACATACACAGTTAGTAGAATTGACTTGAGTTATACCTTAACACTCCGCCATCCAGGATCCTTGTTCAATCTCAAACAAATATAGTACCGAAGAGCAGATGACAAACAATCCATGAACAAAGTTCCAGGCGTGATGACATTAGAATCCATTTTGCTCGTTTGTTGATGACAAAATTTCTCAAGATGCGATTCAAACTCATCCTTCAGCTTCTCTGCTTCTGCTTCCTGGGGATTTTATTCCCAATAAGAACCAATGTATGTACTTGAGAGCTTAAAAATTCAAATTTCATAAGAATCCAACCGCATCTGCAGCATCTTTAGCAGCCCTAAACCTCCTCGCCCTTTGCTGGTTCATCTTTGCTCTGGGTGCCACTCCATCTATAAAATCCAGCAAATTAACAGTTAACAACGAAACATTAATTCACTTCAAAATTTGATCTTTCACGATCTTAACTCACCAATTGCCATGTACAGGAGCTTCCGGGGACGAATCATGGAGAAAATGTGATCAATGTAAGCAAAAATAGCTTTGTAGACTTCATCATACGACTTGGGAGCAGGCTAAAGAATAGACGAAGCAGATCAGAAAAGGAAACAACTTTGCGATAATCCGATAAACCCACACCATACTGAGATTTACCCGGTCTTCCGGATGGAAGCAAGGGTGGACGATGCCGTTCATATCCAGGTAGAGGTTGTCGAACTCGACGCCGTTAGGGTTCGGCCTGGTAGTGTCTACTGGGATCCGGACCCCATTGACCATGTTGGCAGTTTCTTCGCAGACCTGCACCACGGAAAGGGGGTAACGGTCGACCAGCCACCGGTAAAAAGCCGGAATTCCCATCTAAACCGACGAGCAATCCCCGATGGGTTTAGGGTTTTGGAAGCCTTTCGGAACTGAGTCTAAGAAACAGAAATGGCGGCGGGCGATGAACTGGACGTTATTTTCTATATGAAATATAAGAATTAGGAGCGGAGGCGGAGGAGCTAATTTACCTATTACCTGAGGTGATGGGAACCTCAGAGTTTTTTATTTTTTATTAGAAAAACAGTGTTAAAAATCGGAAACAAATTATATTAAATAAAATATATTTTCCTGTAGCATTTATTATTTTATTAAAAATCTTCCACTTTTACTATCTAATTTTGTTGAAGTCTAAAATAAATTTACATTAATATTTTTTTTCTATTCACATTAAAAATAATTCCAAGATTTGTTAGTAATTCTACAAGCTCATCAATCTAGAGTTACTCAGCTACAGTGTATTATTAAAAAATTTCTCATTAATCAATCAATAATCAAGAGTTCGAGATTCAGCTGCGGTGTATTATTAGAAAATTTTCTCATTAATCAATCAAGGATCTAGAGTTCGAGACTCAGCTGCGGCTATTATTGAGAATTTTTTTCATTAATTAATTAGTGATCTAAAGTTCGAGACTTAGTTGTGGCGTATTAATAGAAATTTTTCTCAATTAAGTATCCAAAGTTCGAGACGATGTATTATTAAGAATTTTTCTCATTAATCAATTAGAAATTTAGAGTTATCTTTAGTCCCACATCTTAGAATTTAAGATACTGTGAACCAACAAAATTAGAAAGTATATTTTTTTTAATTTTTTTAGCTAAGATAAAATATGATAATAAATTAATTTTATATAAGGACGAGTCCTTTACTGTGCATTCTCGAACATCATCTTGTAATATTGCATGAGTCTAAAATAAAGTCATATTGAATTAATAAATTCAGTCAAAAATATTATTGGTTAACGATTCCAAAAATGATTTATTTAATAATAATATAACACTTTGTCATTTTGAATTTTCCCATTAATATAGATTAAAATATTTTAACTTTTAGAGTAGGTATGAAAATGGAAACATTGATATAAAAAATCGCCACTTTTATTTTTATTATATGTCTGTAATAAATTTTATAATATTTAAATTTACAGATGGGTGAGACTTTGTTAAGTGCTTAATTCACAATTTGCACCGATATTTTATTGAGACATTTATATTTACTTTAACCATTATAAAGATTAACAGGATACTTTAACTATATTCTCCCACTTTTCAAAGACACATCTTCCTTTAATTTTTATAAAAGACACGTCTAATTTCTAAATTACGCTTTCTCTAAATTAAAATAAAAAAAATTTCTTTATTTAAGCTAAAACAAATTGAATCAAATCGAGTAAACCGGATGAAGAAAAAAAAATAAAATTTAAATTATTTTATTAAGGAGTTTTATAAAAAAAGTTATTGATGAATTAAAAAAGTTCAATTTTTTTAAATGCTTCATTAAATTTATAATTATTTCCTAAATTTATATTTAATTTTAATTTTAATTTAAAGTTTTAATTTTTTTAAAAATATATAAAATAATAATAAATAATGAACTCATGATCTCCTAATTTTATTTCACTTTGTATTTATCTTCCCTTATAGTTAGATAGTTAATAAAAAAAATTAACAGATTTTTTTTACTTTTTATTAAAATCCAAAATTAAAATATATATATATATATATATATATATTTAAAAATTATCATGAATTTAATAACGGAATTTAAAAAAAAAAAGTTTTTTAGTGCCATGAAAATAAATAATTAAGTTTTTGTTTTTCTTTCTTGATCGGGTTTAATTCAAGTTAAATAAGAAAAAATAAATTCTTATTTTAATTTAGGGTTGAAATACACGAGAAAGGTATTTTGGGAATTAAGTACGAGGACTTAGGAGGGTGTACTCGGACCTCGTAAGAGCGGGTAAACACTTAGGGTGTGTTTGGTTCAAGGTGATCGTTAATTACCTTGGTTATCTGTCCAAGGTTATCATTGATAACCTTGTTTGGTTTAGATTATAAACAATTCCCAAGTAATACAACTTTACCGCCACATCAGCAAAACGTCATCAAATGGGTTATAACCCCGGAATCTGATTACCTCCACAATCTTAGGTTTTCTGCCATTCCGGGGGTTAACCAATTTTTCTGTCAAAATTATCCTTTCATTACTTTCACAACGACGACTCACAAGTTGTTCTCTGGCTCGTGAGGCAAGCAACTCTGCGAACGAAGGCGGCTGTGAGCAACGGCGAGCAGAGGCGGCTGCGAGCAGGGGAGATCGAAGTCGGAAGCGAGCAGCGGAGATCAAAGTCGGAAGCGAGCAGCGGCGAGTGGAGGCGGCTGCGAGCAGAGTCGGCAGCGAGCAGAGTCGGCAGCGAGCAATGGCAAGCAACGGGGGCGAGCAATGAGCAACGGCTGAGGCGAAGCGAGCAGTGGCGGCGACGCAACCTAGCCTACGATGATAGCAGGAGCGGAGGAAGAAGGAAAATGATTTTTGGCTTAAGCAATTGAAACCCTAATACTCACCTTTTACCATTCGCTGCTGCCGAGCCACACACTCACGACCTCCTCCGCTAGCAAGCGTCTAAGAAGGAAAAAAGCCCTGCCTCTGTCTTTTTAGCCGACCAAATTTGGGGGAGGCAAGCCCCGCCTTTGTCTAGAGCAGAAGAAGGAGAAAGCCCCACCTCATCTTCAAAGCCGGCCAAATCTGGGGGAGGCAAGCCCGACCTCTTTCTAGCCATTTTCATGCACTAAACAGGCATCGAAGAAGGAGAAAACCTCACCTTCGTCTTCGAAGTCAGCCAAAATTAGGGGAGGCAAGCAGAAGAAGAAGGTGTGAATCCTTTTCTATTGTAAAAGTTTCGATTTTTCCAATTTTTTCATCTTTAGTGGTGCATAAATGGGTTAGGACTTGGATTGAAAAAAGTGGAGCAAGGGAAAGCAGAAGGAGAAGGTGAACAATGTGGTTCTCTTTGACCACAGAGATATTAAACCCCAAAATCTTCTGGTGTGTACTAATCCTGTAATCCATGTTGTGTTTTCTGCCTTTTTGCTGTGATTCATAACCACTTTAACCACATAAATACATGAAAACAGTACCAGGCTTCTCTTCTTTTCTTTTTATTTTAGCTGAAACTATGTGACTTCGGTAGCGCAAAAGTCTTGGTAATTGTTTTGTGGTTATAATTGTACTGCAGATTCTCCAAATTTTAATAACTTGTATGCTGATTTTATCATGAACTCCTTATAGGTGAAAGGGGAACCAAATTTTAATAACTTGTACTGCAGATTCTCCAAATTGTTTTGTGGTTATCTTTTTGTTGGATTGAACTTGGATGTATCTTTTTGTTTGGATTGAACTTGGATGTATCTTTTTGTTTGGATTGAACTTGGATGAATTAGCTTCTTGTTCTTGTTTGGATTTATTTGTACCTCCGGGGGCAATTCTGTGGAAATTGTTTGTTTACAAGGTAATTTTTTTCTACAAAAATATAGGAGGAGAAATCAATAAGATTGTGCTTATACATTATAATCCGGTCTTCTTGCAAAACATTTGTTTCTGTTATCCAATTCATTCTTTTATCTTGTATGAATAATCTTCTTGGGCATCATTTTAAAGTTTGTATCCTGCAAATATGGTATTTATTGCAGTAGGTGCTATGCCATTCGAATAATTTAACTTGTTACTTTGAACCAATAAGTTTATGGTTCTCTGTTAACCTCCATAGTTCCTAATAGTTACTCATTTATATCATATGCTAATCAGTTCTAAGCTGCACTTCCCTTTCTAGATACGGTGAAAATATTTTGGAAACAAGCAAGAATCCCAATTGGATTTGTCACCTTCTCCTTCTTCACATCTCGGTTCTCAAGCTCTTCGGTGATAACTGCTCGCGTTTCTCAGCAACTTCCCTCCTCCAGCGACATTCTGTCCTTGTTCCTCCATGATTTTTCTTCCTCTGTTGCTCTCCAGCGACATCCCAGTAAGCTTTTCTCCCTTCTAATCGTGTCTTTTCCCTCTCTTTTGCGTTTTTGCGATGGCGAGTTCCTCACAGCCTCCCGTTGGCGTTCCTGAGCCCTAGTACACCTCTACTGAGTCCAGGTTTGACACCGGTGATGTTGAGAGTCTGACTGCCACCTATGAATTTCCTTCCGAATACAAAGTTGTTCTTCCTTCTCCTTCTGATCGGCCAAATGCTCCGCTGCCTGACTGTCTTTATTTTTTTTAGGGATCAGTTTATCACCGGCCTGTAATTTCCCATTCACCCCTTTTTTCTCATAGTTTGTAAATATTTTTGCATTTTCCTTCATCAACTAGTGTCCAACTCTTTTCGGCTATTGTGCGGGGCAGTGGTTCTATTCTGCCTACACGACATTCCTCTCACTCCCTGGATTTTTCATTACTTTTATTATCCCAAATTGTTTGAGTCAGGAACTTTTTTTTTCCAAGCCTGAGTGGGCTTAGTTTTCTTTGACAACATGCCGACCTCCAATAAGTATTGGAGGGAATACTTCTTTTTTGTATACCTTCCCGAGTGGCCAGACTTCCTGACCAGCTGGCAGCTTGAAGTGGCGAGTCAACCGGCACTAAAATAATACAAGAGCCAATCAGACTACCTCAATGCAACTTCCATGTTGGTAGGTAAGAAATATGACATCCACAAGTTGCTACTGGAGGATGTCCTCTACATTTTTGGCTTGAATCTGATCCACACCCAGCTTTTATTTAGCCTAGGTATGCAACTTCTTCACTCCTTCCTTTGATTCTAACTAATTTCTCTTCCTCTTTTGCAGCTAACGTCATGCTACGTGCACGTCTGGCCGGCAAGGCTAAGCTTGCGGATGGCGTGATCAATGCGGCGGTTGTGGAGGAGTTGGAGAGCCGCGGTCTGCAGCCAGTCAGCTCTCACGAAGATCCACAAGATGAGAGTGAAGCGACTCCAGTCTTGGTGAGCAGAGGGGCAGCCAACCGAACACCAAGCGGTGGAGTGGCTGGTGGATCACACCCTCCCTCCGAACGGCTTCCGGTTGTTCAGGTTGAGGGGGCGTCGGGCTCGACCTCCTCAGAAGAGCAACTGATCAGGTGTAAGAGGCGCCAGGCGGAGCCTTCATCGCACTCCGCCTCTTCAGTGGTGTGGACTGCCGAGCGGGTGGAAACTTCAACCCCCACTCCCATTTAACAGACCGCGACCCCTATGTTATCTAATCGAATACCATCATTATCCGGTCTGCTACAGGGGACTCTTTGTGCGCCACTAGTGGCCTTCATGCCACCGCCCTCGAAGGTTAAAAAGTCTAGCATTCGTCCGACGTCCTTGTCTCGCCTGTCCAACCGAGCGACTTCTGCCCAATCAGCCCGAGCAGTAAGTGCCATATAACGGCGATTCTTCATCTGCCAACTGAGAAATGGTGCGAGTCGACCAGCGTTGAATCCCTAGCCCCCGAGCACCAAATAATTATCCAGTGGCCGCTCGTCTAAATATGGGCGGACGCCCGAGCCCGCGCAACGATGATGCCTTCAGGGGCATTTGCGGACAGCCACACCCAAATGTCTACTAAGGTAAGTGTTGTGTTTTATTGTATTCTCTCAATTTATCCCCGGGTGACCCCTATACTTTCCTAGTTATTTGTAGTATTTGGTGGAGAGTCTGGCCATGTGCCAGAGGCTCGCCTTTCTAGAGGAGGAGGTCAAGAAACTAAAA
>JBBMJZ010000048.1:10021866-10036583 GCA_037833815.1 Zingiber zerumbet | reverse complement strand
CTATAACCTTGGTTATGTGATTACTTGGTAATCACATAACTAAGGTTATATTCCATAACTTGAACCAAACACACCCTTAATGCTTGGTGCGTTGGACTTGGGCTTAGGATCGTACGGTGCTCGACATTGAATATTTGGGATCGGAAAATGAGAATGAGAGGGTGAATGTTCCAACCAAATACCATGGATGATCAAGTCATCAATCAATGAATGGGCCGACGTGCGCATTCCCTGAAGATCGTCGGTGAAGAGTATAAGAGAACCTGAAAAACACTTCAATAAAGAGTTAGAATAACACCAAAGAGGGATCCCGACAAATCACTTTGATACTGAAGTTAGGATTTGCTTGAAATGTAAAACTATGGAGGAGGAAGAAGAAGAAAGAGAGAGCTTAGTGGAGCCAAGGAGAGTCCTCTTGCACTTACCTTCTCTATGATTTATATAACTGTCAGAAGAGCATCTCCATGTCAGACGCTACAATCCTTGATTATTCTCGTATGAGCTAGTGAAGAGACTAGATCTAACATTCATTAGTTGTCTCTTCATTTACCAGCATCACATGTTTGAAGGGGGCATCCATGAGACTAAATCTAATAACCGCTTGATTATCTCTCATTCATCCGGTGTTGCATATTCTAGAATATTTGTAGTCATTGTCTGCATCTCTAGGAAAAATGATCTCATCATTAAGGCGGTTACATTGCCTCCTTATCCACACTCCCCTCATGTGCTTTTCAGCGGGCCTTGTAGAGTAGGACGGATGACAAAATAATGTTGATGTTGAGTGACATTAAGGATAAAAGAAGTCGGCGACTCAGGTCGAGACAAAGAGGATGTCGAGATCCAAAACCATATCTGACAACCACTTAATCACATTTCCATTCATCCGGTGTCATATGTTCTAGAATATTCATAATCACTATCTACATCTCCGAGAAAATGACCTCATCAATGAGGCGATTACATTGTCTTCTTATTCACATGTCCACCACGTGTTTTTAGTAGGCCTTATAGATTGTGAGTCCGATTTGAGGATAGATGATGAAAAATAACATTGATGTTAAGTGACATTGAGGATAAGTGAAGTTGACGACCAAGGTCAAGATAGAGGTAGGGAAGATGTCAGCGACTAAGGCCGAGACAAGGAGGATGTCAGCGACCAAGGCTGAGTTAGGGGAGATGTCTAGATTTGATGCTGAACAAGGCAATGTTGAGATCCAATATAATGTCAAGACAAGGAGAATGTCATGATCTGAGGGGGAGGGGGGATGACAGGATCTGAGGTCAATACAAGATGATGTCGGCGATTGAGGTCAAGGCAGGGAAGATGCCATAGGATCTAAGGGTAAGACAAGATGATGGAGGTTGAGTCCTAGATGAAGCTAGTGGTTGGGGTCAAATTTGGGATGATAAGATGATGGAGGTGATGGAGATTGAGTCCTAGATGAAGCTAGTGGCTGGGGTCAAATTTGGGATGATGTCGACAACTTAGGCCGAGACGTAATAGTTGATTTGTTGACGCCAGACAGGATAGCGATTATCCGCTGACGAGAAGAGAAGACAAGAAGAGGAACCTCCAAAAAAATAACTTTTATTAAGAATAGAGGATAATATTTCAATATCTAAATAGGGCTCTTATATAAACCATAACTTAAGACCCAAATAAAGCAAATAAATTATAATTAACGGATTTTAATTTTAATTTTATAAATAAAGAAAATAGATCTTTTACTTGAAAAGAAAAGTATAAACAATTAATAATCTTAATTCCAATCTTGTAAAGAAAGTAAATAGATCTTTTACTCGAAAGGGAAAGTACATAACTGAACGATCTTAATTCAAATCAGGATGTAGATCAAGATAAATACTCTCCTATGAATACCATAAATACCAAAATTGCCATAAATACCTTAAAAATAAAAATTACCAAAAATAGTAAAAAGACTCTAAAAAGGGGTTGAATGGTGTAATCTGTGGTCAAAATTTAGCGATTATGGTTTAACCAGTAATAAATGTAAGCTTTTGAATTTTGCACACGTGGCGATAGACAGAGCCTGATTTCGAATAGAGTCAAAAGTTATGACCATTTAAAGTTTGAAGAGTCATATTAGGTTTCCATATGGGTTGGGCTTGCATCACTTATCCTTAACCAAACTAGAATATTTGGGATGAGTATATTGAGCAAGTTCAATTAGACTTGAGTTCCTTCTAGGCTGAGTTTAACACGCTGTGGATCATGTCTACCTCACTTGACTTTAATTGACAGTTCAACATGACTTTTAGTCACATGGGATACGTGAAAATTGCAGGATTCTATCATATCACAAGTCTCCCTTTCAAGTTTAGTCAAAGGAAATGTAGTTCTATTGACTGGACTGTGTTAAGTTGTCATATGTCTATCAAGTTTACTTTTCCAAAATATTGAGCTAAGGTGTCGGTATTTCAATGGGATAACTGGTCGAGTCATGGTTAGTATTGAGATAAGGTGTCACATTTAATAAACACGATATGCAAGATTGTGTATCACCCTCATGATTGGTGCACTGTACCACCACATTAGTCGACATGCGGTATTCGCCTTGAGCTGCGTGAGCATCTTACCCCATTAATTGGGAAGGCGTGTGGTGCAGTCACTTTTACACAACCTTATCCGACGATGGTATTGTGTTATCGTGTTGTTGTTTATTTGGTCTCTGCATATGGCATCTACATTAAACCAACGCTGAGATTGATATGTCACCTCATAATTTGCCATTATTGCTCTTTAATTAGGAGAAGTTATGTCGTGATGATAACCGTTAAGCTAAGAGTTACGTCTGTAACGAGATCTCGTCACTCTTTTTACCATCCAATGGCTAGGCAGACTAATACGACAACTCTATTATGTCATCTCTAAGGTATATTAGGTCATCGAAAAGCAAAACTGCTTTCATTCGCCTTCATTTGCGTTAGTGTCTTCATCTTCCTACAACATCCGATGACTTAGTAAGTTTATTGTTGTTTCTTTTCCTATCTTGAGTCCTTTATCTCCGCCTTTTCTTTCTCTTCTTCGAGTCAATGGCCATTGATGACTCATTGGATCTTTGGTATGAAGTCCAGCGAACCATATATACGAGAGGTGCAAAATCATAGCTCCAGCTTTAGTTTGGCATCCCTTCCAATCACAAGATTCAAATTTTGGCACTGGATCATCAACCACACAAGCCACCACTAGGTTACATCACATGCATCCTAAGTCAGTTAATGAGTGGCCTTAGGTTTCCCATCCCTTTTTTTCTTCAAGACTTGGCCACCTACTTCCAACTTTCCTTGTTCCAATTCACTCCAAATTCCTATCACTTAATCAATAGTGTTGTCATTATCTTTCAGTTGTACCAGGTTTCTCTTGATCTCAGGTTGTTCCATTATTTATTTTACTTCAGGTGCAAAGAGCTTGGGGTCTTCTACTTTGTGACCAAGCTAGGGTGTAACTTCCTCAACGAATACCCATCCTCGAACAAGGGGTGGAGGGGTTTCTTCATCTTTGTTAAGCATCCTTAGTCGTACACATGGCTGACTGCCTAGCGAGCTAACCTACTGACTCAGTCATAGCTTGGGTTGTATAGATTGGAGCGAGCATACTTAGAGGCAATTGAGACCTTAAGCAGCTTGAAGTTTGATGTTAATTAGCTGGTGGAGAATAAGGTCTTACTCTACCAGATAGAGCTAAATCTGAATGCAGTCACATTGGGCAACCAACCAAGACATTGTTTCTTTTAGATTTCTCTTATCATTAAATAACTGTTCTTATCTTTACATATCAAATCATGTTAAATGTCTCTCTTAACAAGAACCTGAAGTGAGACCTGACTTTTGTAGAAGGCATGTGGGCGTCAAAGGATGCGGTTGAGGGATCCTCAAAACTATCGCCACCTCATCCTTCTATAGTGGACGAGTTTGTTGTTATTGTAGTCGAGTCTTCTGGGGTTGTGGCCGAGACTGGGATCCATGCCTCCGCAGTACTGACCCCTGTTGTCGAGATGTTGGTCCCTGTTATAGAATTGGGGGAGTTGGTTGAGCCTAAGGTCGAGACTTGAGTAGAAGTCTGATCCCAGAAGAGAGATCAAACACTCAGGTAGCCACCATCTCTAGTCCAGTCCAAATGACTCAGGATAAGAGTCAGAAATCAACAACCAAGGTTAGGACTCCTAAGAAGCAAAAAATCAGTTCAGTCTTTGGACATTCTTTAAACTCATTTCTTTGGTAGCAAACAAACTCCTACAGTTGTCAACTGTGGCTCAATCCAACTTCAGGTTGAAGACTATATTTTTTTTATAAGGTCCTAGTGTCATGCATTTTGCCCATTAACACTAGAGATATAGTGGTCATGTGTCTCTTCCATTTATTTCTCTTATATGCCCTTAGATAGAGATTGAATATCAACTTTAGTTTGCACATCTTTAGGTCCATCATCTATCATTCTAACATATCCACCAGCCATCAAATCCACATATCGTGCTGTCATATTTTGACTTGCCTCTTTGCATCACTAGGGATTGATGTTACCCAAGGTAACATTAAACTATTATCAAAGTTTGACTAGATAATACTTAGGAACTTTACTCTAGCTAAGATGGTTCTTAGAGAGAACACATTAGTCTAGAAGGATTTGCATTTGTGCTTAACTTTTTAGATTTTTTTTGGGTAAGATTTTTCACCTCCAGAAGCCTTCTAAAAAGGAAAAATTAGAAATAAAAATTATATTTTAATACTTATTATGTGTATCTATATTTCTGATTTGATTGATCAACAACTTGCATGCTCACTTGTTAAGTTAAATCCTTGCATGCTTACCTTAATTTGTTATTCTTCATTAAATTAGTTTAAGTAATTTTTATTTTCGTTGTGCTACTCTATTGATTCAATTATTTCTGTTATTATCGGCTCATAAAATACGTAACATTATTCTCTCTCTAGTGTTGATTTCGACCCTATATTAATATCTCTGAAGTGATTGATGGGACATCCCAAACAACTCGATTGAATCGCTAAAAGTACTCTCGATGGGTCTCCCGAGACTTCTACTTTATGGTGAATGGGTTAAGAGGTGTCTTTTGATCCCTCTTATTGGTGAATTGTTGTAGAAAAGTGGCCTTAAAGTCGTCAAAGGAGTTAATGGAAGAGGCTAACAGCCGACTGAACCACCATTGGAGCCTAAAAAGGTAGTCAAAAAGACTTAACACTTAACATCATCAGTGTATTGGTGCGGTAGGGAAGTATTCTTGAAGCGACACAGATGATTTTTAGGATATGATGACCCCGTGTATTCTCTTAGTTGTGATTGACGAAAATGGCGAGACAATTCTTATTCAAGAACTTCTCTAGAGAAGGATATTTCTCAAACACCTTCCTCAATGAAGGTTGTCACCTTTCCTTTACTATCGCGAGGAGGCGTCTCTCCTGCTCGTGACTCATGCAAATCTTTGCCCGATAAGGTTGTATCCTTGTCAATTGAGACCATAGCTAGCCAAATCCCCATGAAGAGTGGTGGCATCTTACCCGAAGGAGGGGGCACACTTGCTAAGGGATGAGAGGCTCCGACTAGTGGCGATTGCAGGAGTATGTGTTGTTATAGTATTTCTTGTACTGCCTTAGAGACCAATTGATTTATATTTTCTTATGTTACGACCACTACTTCGTCATGGCTTCTCTCTCTAAGGAAGCCACAATTGTGAATAGTTCTTCTAGTGTTAATCTTCACAACGTCTTAGCTCAGAGTTCCCATTAATGACGCCAGTTTGTTCCGGCTAAATACCATGGATGGTCAAGTCACCAATCAATAAACGGGCTGACATGCGCTCTCTCTGAAGATTGTTAGTGAGGAGGATAAGAGTGTAAGCACCCTAGGTTGATTTTGATGTAATTAACCAAGTTAAATTAGATCTTATATTTTTTGATGTCTTGTGTCTAAATGTGTAGGAATTTAGGAATATAAGAAGTTAAGCTGAAGACGCGGTGAGCGAGAATGATGGCACGAGAAATAAGTCGACAGGCTACAGAAGAGTGCACTAATATATGAGAAGGACGTGCGCGGAGCATTCAAGGGATAAGAAACTAGGAGGAAGCCTAATCGAGAAGAAGGACAAAGTTGAGTTTGAGTGAGCTCAACTCCGGTCGACTGGAACATCACCCAAGTGAGATGGAGCGCGAAAGAGGTCAACTTAAAGGTTGACTTAAAGACCCCAAGAGCCTCAATTGTTTGGAGGCACCTCAGATGCCCATCTATTGAAGCTGTCGAGCAAAGGACTTAAGGTGCCTTAGGGAAACTGGAGGCACCTCCAATCTGTGAAGCACGAGGGAGCCTTAGGTGAACCGAGGTGCCTCGGATGAATAGTATTTGAGGTGCCTCCGTTCAACCGAGGCACATCCCATTGAGCAAAGTCGTTGGTCGAACGTTGCACTTTAGATAGAATCTTATCCACACCAATGGCACCCTGGATCCTTTTGGAGGCGTCTCCGAGCCATGTAAGCCAATGGTAACATTCTTCCAGGGGGCTATAATAATAATTGTATTAAGATTCTATACTTTTTTCTAAGCTGTCAAAGTTTATGAGAGACTTCTTCGCATTCAACGAAAGAATTTTTATTGAGTTTTTCATTGCTTAGATTAATAATCACCTAAGTTATAACCAAGTAACTAATGTGCCGCTTTTCTTTTAGGTTGCTTACTTATTTTAATTAATTGTCTATTCTTGCTAGTTCAAAAAGCAAAAAAAATTCTAACTTTCTTTTGAGGGTTATTCACCCCCTCTAACCACTATCTGTATTTACAATTGGTATCAAAGTCAAATCACTCTAAAAGGACTAGCCGCTTACTAAAGCAAGAAGACGATGGTCGGATTTATCATCTACCCGCCAGAGTTCGAGGAGTTCACATTTTTGAAGTGATGAATGGAGGTATTTTTTTCGAACTGACTTCGATATAATGCTTACAATTAAAATTGGTTTTGTAGCGCCCAAAAGCAATGACAGAAAAGAACTCGAGGAGCATCGTTGGTTTAAAAAGCAATGCGACAAATTTATGGCAAATGGAAAGGTTGAGTTCCATTTTCTAAGTGTACTATCTGCTGAGGAACTTAACATAATCGACAACTACACATGTGCAAAAGAACTTTGGGAAAAGTTCTTGGAACTCCATGAAGAATCAAAGAAAGAAGAATCTGATTCTACAATTATCGATTTATCATCAGAGGAATCCGAGTCCGAGGAAATCACCAACCTAGCACTAATTATCATTCATATACCTAAAGGTGACGAAAGCTCATCCGAGATGAGTATCAAGAGCAATGATGAAGGCGGGGAGTCAAAATATGAGTCTGACATAATAAGTGAGGTACGTCTCTTATCTCTCGAACAATTATATATACAATGATATTAAAATACTATCTAGATATCTTTGTAAAATTAGGATTAAATATATAAAATCGAAAAAAGACTATGCATGTCTGTTAGAAAATTTTAACAAATTAAAATTAAAAATTAAAAAAAGAAATGGAAACATTGAAGTGAAGAATTCGGTATACTAAGTCCTAATATTTTCGGAACTCAAATTTGAGAGATTATAAAGGACTAAATTGGTATTTAATAAATTATAAGGGTCAAATTATAAAAAATTATTTGAAATAATATTCTTAAAAAAATACTTAATAAATCTAGTAGGTAGTAATTTATTTTGGATATCAAAATCTATATTAGATTGCTAAATTAATTTCATGTGTATGCTAGAAACTTGAATTATTTCAATTTATTAATAATTTTAGAAAAATTAAATTCATATACCTTTTCTTCATATTTTCTGTCTATTTTTTTTTGTGAAAAATGGAAATATTATCCGTTACAAAAAAAATTTTCAAATTTTTTTTGAAAGTTATATTAATTTTATGAATTTTTTAATGAAAGTCATATTTTAAAAAAAAATTATTTCAAAAAATGATTTTTAAAAATCTTAATTTTTATGTAATAAAACATTATGTTTTCTATTGCTAAAAAATATTTTGGCCTTTATATTAATTATTATGACTTTTTACCAAAAATCATGTTTTTATAATTAAAAATTCTCAAAAATTTATTTTTTTTGTGAATAAAAATTATATTTTATATGCTAAAAAAATTAGTAAGAATTTTTGGAGCCAACAACTAGTTTTAATCATTAAGTTTTAAAAATATATATTTCGGTTCTAAAATATTTATTTTGGCAGTAAACAATTATTTTTGTGAAAATTTTTATTCTGGTCCAAATAGTTTTTGAAACGTTGAAAAAATTTTCAAGATTTTTCATAACTTAAAAATAATTATTATTTTTGGAAAAATAAGCAATATTACTTTAAAAAAATTCTGTAACAAAATATTTTGATAAAAAATACAGGAGTTTAGATATTTTACAATCGGACCCTTGTATTTTTCTTATACTATTTTCTATTTTTTTCATTTTTTTATATCATCAAGGGGAGAGTAATTACATATTAAGTTTAAAAGGAGGTTTTATTTAAAATTACCATATTTATTTACAATTAAAATAAATCTATTTAATTGTCATATTTAAGTTATAATTATTTTTTTACTTGTTTGCTTAACTTTAATTTTAACTAGGATTGATGCACATCAAAATGAGAGAGATTACAAGTTTCTCAGGTTAGTTTTGATGTGATCAGTTAAGTTAAGTTTTGTATTTTTTTGATGCATTGTGTCTAAGTGTGCAGGAACTTAGGAACACAAGAAGTTGAGTGGAAGAAGCAACGAGTGAGAAGGATGATACGGGAAATGAGTCAATGGACTCGGTGCATCTGGGGACGAAAATCTACAGAAGAGTACACCAGTGGATGAGAAGGATGTGCACTGAGCTTTCAAGGGACAAGAAGTTGGAAGGAAGCCTATTCGAGGTGAAGGATGAAGTTGAGTTTGGATGAGGTCAACTCCGGTCGATCAGAACATCACCTAAGCGAGCGGGAGCACAAAAGAAGTCAAACTCAAAGGTTGACTTGAAGACTCGAGGCGCCTTAGCTGTTTGGAGGTGCCTCAAATGCCCATCTGTAAAAACTATCGAGCAAAGGACTCAAGGCGCCTCAGGGTAGCTAGAAGCACCTCTAATCTACGGAGCATAAGGGCACCTTAAGTGATCCAAGGCACCTCAGATGAACACTATATGAGGTGTCTCCTATTGAGCAGAGTCATTGGCTGAACATTGCACTTTAGATAGAATTTTATCCACACTGGAGGCACCCTGAATCCTTTGGAGGCACCTCCGAGCTACATCATCCAACGGTAACATTCTTCCAACATGCTATAAAGAGCCTCCTAGAGGTAGGAATTAAATAACAACGATTATATTCAAATTCTATACTTCTTTTTGAGCTGTCAAAATTTGTAAGATGCTTCTTTGCCTTCAACGAAGGAGTTTTTATTGAGTTTTTCATTGTCTTGGACTAACAACTACCTAAGTTGTAACCAAGTAACTACTATGTCTCTTTTCTTTTATGTTATTTACTTATTTTAATTAATTGTCTATCTTTGCTAGTTTAAAAAGTAAGAGAAATTCTAACTTTCTTTTCAGGGTCATTCACCCCCTCTAGCCAGCCTACCTGGACCTATAGAGAGGACTTAAAAATACTTTAACAAAGAGTTAGAATGACACTGAGAGGGATCCTGACATACCACTTCGACGCACAAGTTAGGCTTTGCTTGAGGTATGAAACTAGAGGAGGAAGAAAAAGAAAAAAGAGAGAACTTAGTGGAGCCAAGGAGAGTCCTCTTGCACTTACCTTTCTAAGATTTATATAGTTGACAAAATAGCATAGCATCTCCACATTAGACAATGCAATCCTTTATCATCCTAGTATGGGTCGTTGAAGGGCCGGGATCAAATTCGTTAGTAGTTAATTATCTCTCAATTCATCAAGTGTTATGTGTCTGACTGAGGGTATCTAGGAGACCATATCTGACAACCACTTGACCATCTCTTCGTTCATTCGGTGCCCCATATTCCACAATATTCACAATCATTGTCCGTATCTTCTAGGAAAAATGGTCTCATTAATGAAGCAATCACGTTGCTTCTTTATCCACAGACCCCTCACATTTTTTCAACATGCCTCGTAGAGTGTGGGTCTGATCTAAGGACGATGAGAAAATGACGTCGATGTTGAGTGACTTTAAGGATAAACAAAATCAACGACCGAGGTTGAGATAGGGAGGATGTCGAGATCTGAAGTTGATGCAAGAAGGATGTTAGTGATTGAGGCCTCGGTAGGGAGGATGTTGGCGACCAAGGCGCAATCAAAGGAGATGTCTGGGTTTGAGGCTGAGCCGAGGGCAACGTCGGGATCCGATGCTAAAACAAGGAGGATGGCAAGATCTGAGGTTGAGATAGGGATAATGTAGGTGACTAAGGCCAAGATAGGAAGGATGTCGGGATCTGAGGTCAAGACAGGATGATGTCGACGATTGTGGCCGAGGTAGTGAGGATGTCGAAATCTGAGGTCAAGATAAGATAATGTCAACGATGGAGGTCAAGTCCTAGACAAAAGTTCAAGATAATATCGATAGATGATGCCAAGGCATAATAGCTGACTTATCTTTGATCAAACTTGAATCCTTCAGATGAGTGTATTAAGCGAGTTTGATTAAACCCGAATTCCTTTTAAGCTGAGTTTGACACCCTGTGAGTATCCCACCTTGATTTTGACTAACAACCGAGCATGATTTTTAATCATATGGGACACTTGGGGGTTGCAAGATTCCGCTACATTAGTGAAGATTTTACTTAACAGTGAATCTGAAGGAACGACGAGTAATAAAAGCGACTAATGATATATGATGATCGTTAGTCATTATGGAATGAGATGATCGTGGGGACTATTATCAAACAGGACAGAGGGTAATAGAGGACGACAACGACCATTATGGAAGGGGAACGATAATGTCATAGTGAGTGTCGTTACCTTGTAAGAGCTATAAAAGAAAGGTGATAATCAAAGAATGAGGTATCCTTCTCTCACTAAATCTTCTTTTTTATTTTATAGCATCTCTATTTTCTCTTTTGAAGTCTCATATAATAAATGGAGGGTCATATTGGGATAAGATCAAAGTCCTCTAACTATATGTTAACTTTTGATAGGAAAGTATTTTTCAAAAAGGTAGGACTGTTACTTTAAGCATCTTTCTAAAGTCGACCTGGATAAGATAAATATAAATTGTAAATTTTGAAGTAACGAGCAGTTAAGTTCCTATGTCTCCATTTTTTTTCTATTCCCATGTTCTATTATCGATGAAACGGTTTAGATTATATTTTAAGGTATTATAATATCTTTAAAATGTATGTAGTATCTTTGTAATGTGCAAGACATCTTTGAGATGTCATATGAGCCATCCGATCAAAAATACGACATGGGGATAAAGAAAAATAGGGACAGAGGATTTGAACTATGTAACGAGAAGTGCTTGATGGTGATCATTCAAATTGCAACCGTATGATTTGGGATGTATCAATGCCCTTTAAACTAAAATAACCGTGTAAGACAATCAAATATTATAGGTCGATGATGCTTCTATAAAACTATTAAAATATTTTAGCTAAAATATCTATAGCTAAGATAATAAAATAAAATTACGATTGAATTCAAAATGCTTTCAAAGTCAACTCCGAACCTTATAAATTTTGACTACCGAAATTTTCGTTAAAATATATTTAAAAGTTTAATGATATTTGAATAAATGCAAGGGGTGTTATGGGATGCATATATATTAAATTTTGCATGTACTGGTAGTGAAATGCGTACGGAACCGCCGTACAAGAGAGGATGGAAAGTTAGAAATATTACATCATATGGGGTTGCTAAATAAATGTGATAATTAAATATGAAAAAAATAAATTGATTGTTATTTTTATTCGTTGATATTTGAAAAATATTTGGACATTTTTTTAGTCTTTGAAATACTCTAAACTTCTTCTATAGATAATATTATTATTCTTAAAAGATATATATATTTAGGGGCCCTAAAGGTTATTATTTATATTAATTCATTACCATCATTGAGTTAATCTTTAATATTATGATAAATCATGATATAAACCTCTTTATTAAGATAAAAGACTATGTATAAATAAAATTTTAACAAATATATGTTACTTAATAAGGAAATATTTGTAATCAAAATAAAATATTTCCAATATTCTCCCACTTGGCACATATATTTCATCATTCACTAAATAAGTGTACACAATACATAAATCATGGCAATAGGTCCTCTAAATGCGAATATTATCTTCCATGTATTACATTATATCATATTTCTCAAGAATATATTTGAATAAATAAACCTTAAATTTATTCAAGGTCCAACTTTAATGATATTTCTCAAATTAATTAATGTGTACATAAATATAAGAAAAATATCATAATTGAGTTTCATTGATAACTAAATTGTTCTAACAATAAAAATTACATAAGGTAACCAAGTCTCATCCTCTCTACTTGCTCCTTAAATTTCAACGGTGGCATGTCTTTAGTCAAAGGTTCAACAATCATTAATTCATTGTTAATGTGCTCAATAACCACTGTCTTATCTTAACATGCTCTTTTATAGCTATATACTTAATGTCGATATGCTTAGTTCGACTCCCACTTTTATTATTTTTAGCCATAAAGACAGCAGCTGCATTGTTACAATATATCCTCAATGGCTTAGAAATAGAATCCACAATTAATTCTAAGCTTTGAAATGAAACTCTTTATCCAAACACCATGCGAAGTCGCCTCAAAACAAGATATGAACTCGGCCTCCATAGTAGAAGTGGCAGTCAACATCTGCTTTGCACTTCTCCAAGACACAACTCCATCGGCTAGTATAAAAATATATGTAGAAGTCGATTTTCATAAATCAATGCAATAGTGTAGTCTGAATAAGAGTAGTTAATCACTTCTAAATTCTCATCTTTTCTAAATATAAGCATGCAGTCTTTAGTCTCTTGAAGGCATGTCATCACCTTCTTTGCAACATTCCAGTGGGTTTTACCCAGATTATTTTGATATCTTCTCAATATACCAACAACAAATGCAATGTCAGGTCTAGTGCAAACCTAAGCATACATCAACCTTCCGACAACAGAAGCATAAGGAATGTTTTTCATTTATTCTTTTTCAAAGTCATTTTTCGGACATTGATCCATTTTGAATTTATCACCTTTCACAATGGAAGTTATATTTGATGAATAATTTTTCATCTGAAATATTTCTAAAACTTTATTGACATAGGTTTCTTGAGACATGCTTAAGATTCCTTGAAATTTATCTCTATATATCTTAATGTCAATGATATAAGAAGCATTACTCATATCTTTCATATCAAAGTTCTTATAGAGAAATTATTTTACCTCATATAGTAAACCTTTATCATTGGTTGCAAGTAAAATATCATCCATATAGAGAATAAAAAAATAAATCTTGCTCTCACTGACCTTCTAGTATATACATTGATCCATAACATTCTCCAAAAAATCAAATGAAGATATGACATAATGATATTTCAAATACCATTGACAGGAAACCTGTTTCAATCCATATATGGATTTCTTAAGCTTACACACCAAGTGCTCACCATTTCCATTATAATGTAAAAAGGATGTTTTTTAGAGACATGAGAAAATGTCTCTTTGTAGTTGATTCCTTCCCTTTGAGTGAATCATTTAGCCACGAGTCTTACTTTATATGTAGCGTCCCTAGTTTTTTTTTACAATTTATAAATGTAACTATGGACGTCACTTGCTCATACTTCCATAGCAATTTCTTAGTTCAAATAAAATTACATAGACGGTTTGAAAAATAACATAGCTAAATGTGGAAATTAAACTGGAAGGTCTTCGAGTTGTACTGTCATTGTTCCGAGCTGGCTCACTGGTCAACGTCTCCGGTCTCATTTGTTCAATCGTCTGAAAAAAAGGTTAAAATCTATGAGTCAAGAGACTCAGCATATTCAAAACCATGTCATGCAATAGTTAGCACCTATAATCTAGTGTACTAAGGGAAACTACGTTCTAGGTAATTAGGTACCTTCCTACTAACATACCACGAACGTAGGTATAGGCATCGACATAAGCATAAGGGCATAAATATAAGCATGTGAACAGACATAATCATGAGCATGTACATCAACATAATGTAAACATAAACATAAGCATACGAGCAGACATAATTATGAGCATATATATAAGCATAACATAAGCATAAACATAAGCATATGAACAAACATAATCATGAGCCTATATATAAGCATAAACATAAGCATACGAACAGATATAATCATGAGCATATATATATAAGCATAAACATAAGCATAATTTATTATAAAATCTTTTTAAGGCAAGGATCGTTGAAAGTGACTATCTATCATCATATCATCGATTGATCAATCTCAGCTGTAAAACCATGGTACTAGGCGGTGGGACATCAACAACCACTTTTTTGTTACTGTGTCTTGGCCTATAGTTGGCGGGGTCTCCAGAAAATCTGGTGTTGGGCTCCCTCTGGGGCTGTCTCCCTCACAGTATTCATATAAATCATTATCATAATCATTTTGTCTGAGTCAACTTATCCGATATTGGGCTCATTTTGGGGCCTTATCCCATAAACGGGGTCCCTCTGGGACTTTTTCCCTCACAGTGTTCTCATTCAATCATTATCATT
>JBBMJZ010000048.1:10005661-10021766 GCA_037833815.1 Zingiber zerumbet | reverse complement strand
ATAAACCCTTAAAACAGAATTTAAACTACTCCTATCATATCCAAAACTTGTAAGGTCTATAACATAATTTGAGCATGCATAATCCTCTAGTTTCTAAGAATCCACAACTTACTAGGTCTATAACATCATGATGAATAACCCCTAAAAACAGTGATTAAAACCAAACCTATAGAATCCGCAACTTACTAGGCCTACAAATCCATGTGAGCATGAAAAGTTCCCTAACTTCTAAGGATAAACCAATAGCAAAACATGAAGCAAATTGTTGTGCATCATCCAAATAAATAGCTCCTAAAAATAGTGGTTAAACCCCTTCTATAAATCTGAAACTCACAAGCTTTATAATTCTAATTGTGCATAAAAAGGGTCTTCTGCCTTCCAAGGGAAACAATTAGAAGCATGTAACATTATGGGGTAGAACATCCATATAACTAACTCCTAAAAATAGAAATTAAACTTCCTCTTAAAGGATCTAAAACTTACACCAATCCCAAGCACCACTAGAGCATCAAAGCTTGTTAGTTTTCAAGTAGAGATGAGAAAGGAAACTAAACCATAGTGCTATCTTTTCAAAACAGAGAGGAACATAGGGAGAAGCTATAAAAATCTGGAACTTACCATCTATACAAATCATTTGGAGAATAAGGAATGGACCTAAATCATGGTATCATCCTCCTAAAATAGCCAAGAATATCAAAACTAAAGGGATCCGAATTCTACAAAATTATAAAAACTAACTAGTGCATTGAACAAAGTAGGAAACATGCACAATTTGTAAAGAAAACATAATAAACAACACTTAATAATTAATGAGGGAACTACTCCTCATGAATCTAAAATCATGCATTTATACAAGCCTGCAAAACTTTAAGGAAAGAACTAAAACTAAAGCATCACACCTCAACCTATGGTACACGAAATCACTAGACATAGAAACTAACTTAAAGCAATACATAGGTGAGAACGTGCCTTTAAATCTTAGCTACCAACCCCTCCTTTAGTTGTCTTCTTAGAGCTCTGGAACTGGTGGAATTGGGTGAGGTGAGGTCTTAGGGTCGGCAGCAATAAGAAAACAAGGTGGAGTTTTAGGTGAGGGTTTTATATAATGTGGAAGCTTTAGGACTTAGGTCTAAATTTCTAATTCCTATAAATTTTATATAAAATCTCATACTAAGTTTTTATCCCTATCCTTTATCCATATCAATAATTATATAAATTTCATATATACATATATAATTTGTATGTGATAATATTGTAGTTCTTAGTTAATATCTAAGATATATACATTTTATAGGTTATGTATATACACATGAGGCATATAAGTTGATATACAAATTCTTATACTTTTATTTAAATACTAGATAGATTTTATAAATGCTAAGTCCCATATATTATTTTTATAAAACTTAATAGTAAGTCTAAATAGAAACTATATGCATGGTTATATAATTCTATATATATCCACATATATAAAATTAGAAGTTATATATTTATAAATGCTAAGTCATTTATATTATTTTTTATAAAACTTAATAGTAAGTTTAAATAGAAACCTATATCCATGGTTCTATAATTCCATATATATCCACATATATAAAATTAGTAAGTTATAGATTTATAAATGCTAAGTAATTTATATTATTTTTACAAAACGTATTTAAATAGAAACCTATATACATGGTTATATAATTCTCTATATATCCACATATATTAAATTAAGTTATAGATTTATAAATGCTAAGCCATTTATTTATTTTTATAAAACTTAATACTAAGTCTAAATGGAAACCTATATCATGAGTATATAATTCCAAATATATCCACATATATAAAAGTTGTAGATTTTATAATTGCCAAGTCATTTTTATTATTTTTATAAAATTTAATATTAAGTCTAAATAGAAATCTATATCCATGGTTACATAATTCCACATATATCCACATATATAAGATTTGTAAGTTATATATTTTATAATTGCTAAGTCATTTATAATGCTTAGTTATTAATCTTTTATTTAATTTTGTGTACACCATATAAATTTATTGTTGACTTCTATATTGATTAGGTATAAAATTTTATAAGTCTCTAATAATTTTATACATATTTCTATGCTACTATTAGCTTATTATAATTAATTAAATTTTATACATATTTATATTTTTCCATATACGCATTATCCTTTCCCTAATTAATTTGTATGAGATGAATATGACATTTAGATTATATATACTTATCTTAATTATATATATAAATCTGGATTTAATAATTATTTAGTAAGTTAATAAAAATCTGTATCATGGGTCATATAAATTTTTATACACATTTATGGAATTATATCATATGTCAATTATTTTTCATTTGTGTTCATCAAAATATATTAGAAATATTATTACTAATAATATTGCCAGTAATTAATTATATTAATTGAATATGGTGTACTACTATTTTAAAATATAATCAAGTAAATAATATAATAATTTCAGTTAATATTCACATTATAAAACGTGATTATCAGTTTTAGACACTACATTATATCTCTCAATATTGCCCAATGAGTCCTTTGTTTTGAAAATTCATTTAATTTACATCCTATGAGTTTTGCATTATTAGGAAATTCGACAAGATTTCAGACTCTATTCAATGCCATAGAATTCAATTCTTCTTTCATAGTATCGTACCAAAACTTTAATTCACAACAACTCATGGTTTGTGAAAATATTACAGGGTCATTTTTTGGCTCCAACATTAAAATTTGATTCTTGTAGATACACAACATAATTACTAGGTATTGCTGATTTCTTTATTCTAGTAGATCTTCTTAAGTTGTCCTCTTGAGGAACTTGTTGTTCAATCGGTTGAGCAATTCCTTGTTGTTCCTCATTAACAATTTGATTGATTAGATTTTCATCAATATTTTATGAAATCTCCTCAATTCGTTGTCTAACACCCATTCGTGCTTGAGAGGTGTGAATGACAACCCATCTATAACTTGAACAAGGTGATTGATCATTAATGTGATCTTTCTCAAAAACTATCTTGAGAATTAATTATCACTCCCACTAGCCAAGTCATTCTCAAGAAATTTTACATTTCCCGATTCCATAATTCTATTGCTATGAGATGGATAATAAAATCTATATCCCTTGGACTTTTTGGCGTATCCAATGAAATACCCACTTATAGTTCTTGGATCAAGTTTCTTTTCTTGTGGGTTATAAACTCTTACTTTTGACGGACATCCCCAAATATGTATATGTAGCAAACTCGGCTTCCAGTATTTTCATAACTCAAATGGCATATTTAAAACAACCTTAGTTGGAACTTAGTTTAATATATACACTGTCGTTTTAGGAAGTTTAGAGTTGTTGTGCATACTCCTAACCATGTTAATTAAAGTATGATTTCTTCTTTCAGTCATACCATTTTAGTCTGGTGAATCAGGCATGGTGTATTGGGCAACAATATCATTTTCCTGAAGAAACTTCGCAAATGGACCAAGTGCTTTTCCACTCTCAGTATATCTACCATAGTATTCTCCACCTCTATCGATTCTCACAAACTTAATTTGTTTTTAATATTATTTTTCTACCTCCACCTTAAATATATTAAAGGTGCTTAATGCTTCACTTTTATTACGAAGCATGTAGATATACATATATGGTGAATAATCATTAATGAAAGAGATGGAGTATTTAAGATCATGCATATCTATACCTGGACAATATATATCTGAATGTATGATCTCCAATATTTTAGTACTTCTCTTGGCACTCCCTTTGGATTTGTTAGTCTGATTTCCCTTAATGACACAAGTCTTAAAATTAGCAAAATCTAAAGTACCAAGTACTCCTTCATTTACTAATCTTTTTATCCTCTCTATGGAGATATGTCCTAATCTGCGATGTCACAAAGTAGAGGAATCCTCACTTATAACACATCTTTTAATACCTACTCGAACATGCATAGTGGTATTACTATTATTTTGCAAATATATAGAATAAATGTTATCAAATGTTATCAATCATTGTACTATTTTCAATAAAATTGGATTTATAAAATAAACTCACAGAGTTATTTAAAAATTTAAAAGAGTATTCAAGTGCTACAAGTTTTGAAATAGAAATTAAATTTCTTGCAAAATTAGGAACATAAAATATTTTTTTCAACTTTAAAACAAAACCACTATGTAAAATTAAAACGCATGTTCCAATTGTCTCCACATGTGAGCATATCTTGTTTCTAGAATAGATGCTCCACTTACTTCCTACTGACTTTCTTAGGCTTTACATATCTTGCAAGGTATTTATTATATGGATTGTAGAACCAGAATCAATCCACCAAGTATTATAAATTGTGCTAACCATATTAGATTCATAATAGAAAAATGAGATAGAAATACTTTTTTTTTTCAAACCAATCCTTAAATTTGGTGGAATCATTCTTCATATGCCTCTTCTTTTTATAGAAGAAACACTTGGATTCCTTCTTGATATTAGGTTGGGATGGAATATTCCCTTTTCCTTTCCCTTGACTGTGACTTTTTTTGTGGTTTCCCTTGTGCAGTCATAAGAATATTATCACTTATTTCCATCAACAATCTTCCTTTCTCTTCTATACACATGGTCATTAACTCATTGATTGACCACTTATCCTTATGTGTATTGTAGGATATTTTGAAAGGACTATGTTGATGAGCAAGAGTACATAAGATGTAGTGCACAAGGAAAGCTTCATATATTTCCACCTCGAGTGTCTTTAATCAAGCCACTATATCCCTTATCTTCATGATGTGCTCTCTCGCACCTTTCATGCTGGTGAGCCTTAATGATGAGAATTCCATCATTAGGGTGCTAGCAAGGGTTTTGTCTGAAGTTGTAAATTGTTCATCAATTGTCTTAAGTAAGTCCTTGATATTTCCATGCCCCTCAATCGAATCATGAATACCAGTAGAGATTTTGGTCTTTATGAACATTACACAGAGACGATTAGATCGATCCTATTTTTTATAAAGGTCAATCTCATTAAGAATGCTAAAATCATTAATAGCAAGTAGTTTGTCTTTCCTTATGACATAGTCAATGCCCAACCACGCCAAATGAAGGATAACTCTTTCCTTCTAGACTTTATAGTTATTACCCTTGAGTTCGGAGATATGACAATACATATTAGAGAAATTTCAAGCTTGTGTTGTATAAATTAAATACTTATTTAAAAAAATGAGGAAAATATCATGTTTACCAATGTAAATCATGTTTAGAGAAAAAAAAAATCTAGTGACATAAAACTTACTTGTGGGCTAAAGTTTAATTCAATTAAATTTTACTATAACTTTATAATAAAACTATTTAATTATATTTTCTTTGATTCTTATGGGTAAATCAAGAAAATATAATTTGATATTTTATTCTAGTTAATCATATAAATATAACAAAAATCCCTATGGAATAAAATTTGTTATATTTATATAATTAATTATAATTTATGTTCATTATGTGATCCTAATCCACTTAATATATAATTTTAAATAATTAAGGACGTTGTGGCTAAACCTAAATTATTTAAAATTATACGGTTCACTAGACCTTTTTTTCAATGTTTATATAGTAATTATTTAGTAACACAATCAATACTTTCCAAGAGTGCTCCTAGGAAAGATTGATAGAGCAAGCCCTCTTTAAAAATCAAATCTTCTTAGATAGAGCAATGTTACCTAGCATACTAATAGCCCAAGCATTAGCCTAAGGCGGTAGCATCAATAAGACTAGTCTATGAATAACTCTCTTAGATCATGTCTTCTATGCCACCTTAGAATTGCTATTTAAACTCTATTATTCAAATAATGAATTTTCATTGGCCAAAATTTCTACTTAATTTACATGTAAAAATTTAAAGTGTAATATCAAATCATATATATAATAAGAAAATATATCACATATAAATTTATATTAATAAAATAAATATTCATAATTTTAGAAGGACAATTTTTTCTAAATTCTAAATTTCACACTTACAAATTTTTCATAATTCTAAATTATAAAACTAGAAAATTGTATAAAAAAATAGAAATTACTTGATTGAAAATTATATCAAGGTGGCAAAAGGCGAATAGGTTTTCCCCCAACACCCCTGCCAATCTGTCCTAGGGTCAATACGGAGAAGGTAAATCACGGACGACTACTAGCCTTTGGAATAGTAACTGGCACATAAGAGAGGTATTTACCTCGGCTATGCTGAGACTCGAACCCCTGACCTCATAGTGGCAACACCTCATGCGTTAGTCAATAAACTATCCCGAGGGGATGATTGAAAATTATATCAAGATGAAGGTAAAAGTTGCTTTGATACCAACTATTAGAAATATTAGATCATGCTTGATTGCTAAATGAATGCCGGAAAAAATCGATTGTTACCTTCCGTCATTGATATTTGAAGAATACTTGGATACCTCTTTTGTTGCTTAATGCTTTAAAGTCTTCTAAACACTCCAAACCTCTTCTATAGATGATATTATTATTCTTGAAAGGTGTGTATGTTTAGGGACCCTAAAGGTCACTATTTATAGGGACTTATTACCATCATTGAGTCAATCCTTAATTTTATGGCAAATCATGATGAAATAATCATACTATATTATGATGTATGACTTCTTTATTAAGATAAAAGACTGTGCATAACAAATATGTGTCACTTAATAAGAAAAGATTCGTAATCAAAATAAAATATTTCTAATATTCTCCACATATATGTATTTCATCATTCATTAAATGAGTATATACAATGCATGAATCATATCAATAGGTCCTCTAAACGTGAGTATTATCTCCTATGTATTATATTGTATCATATTTCTCAACCAATATATCTTAATGAATAAACATTATATTTATTCAAGGTTCAACTTTAGTGATATTTCTCAAATTAATTAATATGTACATAAATTAAATATGAGAAAATATCATAATTGAGTTTTTGATAACTAAATTGTTCTAATAACAAAAATTACATAAGAGAACCAATCATCCTCTCTACTTGATCCTTAAATTTTAACGGTGGCATGCCTTTAGTTAAAGGATCAACCGTCATCAATTTAGTATAAGGATAAACGAAGTCAACGGCCGAGGTCGAGATAGGGAGGATGTCGGAATCCGAGGCCCCAGGCATGGAGCATGTCAACGATTGAGGTCTCAATAGGGAGGATGTCGACAACCAAGACTCAATCAGAGGAGATGTCTGGGTTTGAGGTTGAGTCGGGGTCGATGTCGGGATCCGATGCTAAAACAAAGAGGATGTCAAGATGTGAGGTTGAGATAGGGATAATGTAGATGACTAAGGCTGAGGCAGGAAGGATGCCAGGATTTGAGTCAAGACGGGAAGATGTCAACGATTATGGTCGAGGTAGTGAGGACGTCGGAATCTGAGGTCGAGATAAGATAATGTCGGCGATGGAGGTCGAGTCCTAGACAAAGTCGGTGTTTGGGGTTGAGTTCAGGATGATATTGGCAGATGAGGCCAAGGCATAATAGTTGACTTGTCCTTGATCAAACTCGAATCCTTGGGATGAGTGTATTGAGCGGGTCTGATTAAACCCGAGTTCCTTTTAGGCTGAGTTTAGCAACTTGTGAGTAACGTCTACCCCAGCTTAACTTTGATTGATAACTACTCAACATGATTTTTAACCATATAAGACACTTGGGGGTTGTAGGATTCTGCTACATTAGTAAAGATTTTACTTGACGGTGAATCTAAAAGAGCGACGAGTAATAAAGGTGACTAATGACGATGATTGTTAGCCGTTATGGAAGGAGGTGATCGTGGGGACTATTATCAAACGGGGCAGAGGGTAATGGTGGACGATGATGACGACCATTATAAGTGAGTGATAATGTCATACTGGGTGTCGTTACGCTGTAAGAACTATATAAAAAAAGTGATAATCAAAGAATGAGATATGCTTCTTGATGCGGTGATAAGGACGGGCACATCTCGCGGACGGGTCACTGCCACGTGGGAGGTCAAAGTCAAGTCGGTCAACACCCCTGTATTACTAGCCAGTCGGGCAGCCCATTCAACCAACTAGAATAAATAAGATCCGTCGAGCTTCGGACGCTCAAGAGTAACGACAAGGCATATGCCGAGCGGCAAGCTCACTCACACTTACATCAAGCTTTGGAACCAGCAAAGTGAGGTCACGACTGAGCAGACATTCAAACACGGCTTCCCGTCCGGCATAACGGCAGAGCCCGGACAGAGGAATGTTGGCCGAGTGGTCGTCTTGCTCGGCCTGAAGACGACAGCTTCTGGACAGAGGATCCCGCTCGGCCTAGTAACAGACAAAAGGAGGATCTGTCAATATCCTTCTAGGAACCAGTGCCACCGACAGACGACATGGTCAGACAGAGGATCGTACGACGGAAGTTTCCATTGTCTCGTCAGAGATATGCTCAGGTCGTTAAGGTATGGTGTTAGGGACGCTTTCCAGACATGTCTTTTCAAGGAAAGCTCTGAGAAGTGTGCATGCCTCGAGAAGCGTGCATGCACGCTTCAACGGAGGTATGCAATCTTTACTGTAGTCACACTGTTACTCTGTTGCTCCGCTACTTTATTTCCCTGCTTCTATATCGCTAGTGACTGACTTGCGCGTCGGAGGGCCAACGCCGGGGAACCCCTCCCCAACTCGGCACTGACGTTTTGTGGTTGCAAGTTAGTCGCCTTCAGAGTCCATGCACGGTCAATAGAAATGTCACGTCCTCGTCATCCATCACCTCGACTCTTGGACAGAGTCACTTCTCTTAATAAATCATCTTTTTTTTCCATTTTATAGTATTTCTATTTTCTCTTTTGAAGTCTCATATAATTGGAGGGTCCTATCGGGCTAAGATGGACGTTCTCGGACTATATGCTAGCTTTGGATAAGAATCTATCTTGTAAATTGAGTGCTTGACAGTGATCATTCAAACCGTATCACTTGGGAATATCAATGCTTCTATACAACTATTAAAATAATTTAGCTAAAATATCTATAGCTAAAATAACAAATTAAAATAAAAATACGATTGGATTCAAAATGCTTTCAAAGTCGATCCTGAACCTTATTGATTTTGACTGCTAAAATTTTTGTTAAAATATATTTAAAAGTTTAATGATAGTTGAATAAATGCAAGGGATAGTATGGGATGCTTATTAAATTTTGAATGGAGTTGCAGTGAAATGCGGAAGGAACCGCCATACAACAGAGGATGAAAAAGAATAACAAATCCTCGAAGAACTAGCAATCTTGTCATATCCTACAACTTCATGCATTCATCCAATCCAACCATCCCAATTTACTGCCTGCCCTTCGCTCCAACTAGTTTGGAGCCATGTCATTGCCGACGTGGAATATATAATTAAAATATTTATTTGAAAAGACCTGAGCTCCTTTCTCTGTTGGGCCACTCAACGCGGGCCCAGGCCCGAAAAGCCGCTCGCTCACCGTTCGCGAAGCGACGGCGTCACCCCCTCTGAACGAATGCACGTTGCCAACTCACAGGACGGAGCCCCCTGCCGACACGTGCCCCACCGACTTTGCGGCCCCACATGATCTGGCTCGCCTTCCTGAGCAACTGCAGGGCGCTAACGGACGCCGAACGCGGGCCGGAACCAATCGTGGCTCGACACCTCGTCATGTCCGTGCGCTCTGCTCGCGCAGCGCAGGGCTTCCTCAAGTACCGCGACCGTCAATGTCACCTCCACCGCGGCGTTTGTCTGGCACGGCACGGCACGGCACGGCCCGCGGCCGACTGATGGTTAATGCAACATGAGTTCGAGGATGGAAACAACGACACTGTGAAGTGTGAACGGATATTTGATAAAATATCAAGATACGATACAGTTTGTTTTTTTTAAAAGATAAAATGCACATAAAGTACGCGTGGTGTCTATGGAATGGTTCGTTTAGTAGTTGGCTTGGGGAAGAAGCAAAGCAAGAGACGGAGCGAGGTTGTTAAGCGAGTAGGAACGGTTAGGTGGACCCCCGTCCCAGGGCGGTCACCTCTTCGTCTTGTTTATCCTTTCTCAAACCAAACGAACTACCTACCAAGTTAGAGCCCGGCAGAAAGAGAGAGAGAGGAGAGAGGAGAGAGGAGAGAGATTTCTGTTTTGTTCTGTTACGAGGTCTCTGGGGATTAAGTAGGCAGTTGAAGGGGAGTTCGGTGGAGCAGAGGAAGGAGAAGAAGAAGAGCGGAGATGGAGCTACGCGATGAGTACCAGAAGCTGGTTCATGTAATGATGAACACTCCGAGGTTAGCGATCTGTTTTTGCTTCGATGCTCTTGATTCAGATCTGTTTTTTCCTTTTCCTCTGATTTGAGTTTCGTGCTTCCTTGTTGGATGCTGAAATATGATGGATCTGCGATGGTAGGGTGGCGATCGACAATGCGGTGTCGCCGACGGCGACGGTGGTGAAGGTAAACAGCGCCCGGAAGCGGGGAATGCTTCTGGAGGCCGTGCAGGTGCTAACGGACCTCGACCTTAGCATCCAGAAGGGCTATATCTCCTCCGACGGCTGCTGGTTCATGGACGTTTTCCACGTCACGGACGAGAGCGGACACAAACTCCTCGACCCCGAGCTACTCTCCCGCATTGAGCGAACCCTCGGCGGGGAGACCTTATCGGCCACGGATGGAGCAGATTGTCAGGACGGCTCCGGTTTGGCGGGCCTTACGGCGTTGGAACTCACCGGCACCGACCGCCCTGGCCTCCTGTCGGAGGTATTCGCCGTGCTCCGGGACTTGGAGTGCAACGTGGTGGAGGCTAAGGTGTGGACGCACAACGCAAGGATTGCCTCACTTATCTTCGTGAAGGACCTCCACTCAGGATCCCCGATAGAGGACGGCCACCGCGTTCACCGGATTGAATCCCGACTCCGCCACGTTCTGCGCGGCGACCACGACGTCCGCAGCGCTAAGACCACCGTCTCCTCCCCCACCCTAACCCACTCTGACCGCCGCCTTCACCAACTCATGTTCGCGGACCGCGACTACGAGCGCGTATCCAGTGCCGGTTACCAAGCAACCTCCTCTTCCTCGCAGTCAAAGCCGTCAGTCTCTGTTCAAAACTGTGAAGAACGCGGCTACTCAGTGGTCAATGTTCAATGCGGCGACCGCCCCAAGCTCCTGTTCGACGTTGTCTGCACGATCACCGACATGGATTATGTCGTCTTCCACGGCACTCTCGGCGTCGACGCCGATCGAGCCTATCAGGTAAAGGGACATCAGTTGAACCTCTGTTCTCCATAAACACCCATCCCTTGACCTAACTCCTAGTTGCTAACTCGATTTTTGTCGTCAATGGAAGGAATTCTACATTCGTCACATGGACGGCGGTCCAATAAGCTCCGAAGCTGAGCGGCTACGAGTAATCCAATGCGTGCAAGCTGGCATCGAGCGCAGAGCCTCCGAGGTAACCTTCTTCGCTATCCTTTCTCCAACATTCACATTAAAAACAGCCTTGGTCTTCTCCGCTGAGAGATCTCCGCCCAAATCAAACAGGGAGTCTGGCTAGCCTTGTCCATGCCGGACAGGCGGGGCTTGCTCGCCGAAGTAACTCGCATCTTCCGCGAGAACGGGCTCTCCGTAAGGCGGGCGGAGATCACGACTAGGGACGGCGAGGCGAAGAACGAATTCTGCGTCACCGACACCAGCGGGCAGCTACCGGACTGCCGCGCCATCCACGCCGTCATCGCGAAGATTGGCGAAGAGCACCTCACATTGAACGAGCAAAAGGCGCCGTGGTCGTGCGGCCGGCAGCCACCGGCGGCCGAGGCGGTCGGTGCTTTCAATTTAGGGAACCTCGTGAAGAGGAATCTCTACTACCTCGGCCTGGTCAGATCTTGTTCTTAGCCCTGTGAGGAAGCACCGTCTCCATCACATGCGCAGCAGACACTTTGCTTGCTCGTGGAAAAGATTAACAGTCAGCGTACACATGGTGCGTTGCACGTGATTTGTGCAGATAATGGTGGATTGAGAGTTAAAGCTTTTAAGCCGTAGCTCTGGAGTCTTGGCCAGCAATAGATAGAAAGGTCGAGGGAACTATATTATTAGCAACATTGGGAAAGCAAATGGTGGTTTGCCAGCGGTCGCAGAACTGCTCAGGTATTAGTGGGATTAATTATTAGTAGGATGCTTGTGTGACTCACTGAGGGCATGTTTTTTCTGATTAGTTGGTCATTCACTTAGGTTTATGTTTATTACGATGAATGAAACTTTCTTCGTGGAAAGCCAGATTTTGAGGTGTCTTCCATTTTTGTTTGCTCTGACCTGATAAGAATGAAAGGGAAACCAAGGCCTTTCCGCCAAAGCAAAAAGGTTTCAGAATGCTATCTTCTAAAATAGTGGGATAGATCAGGCAAAAATGGTGAAAATAATTGAACTCGCTTGTGAACCTTAATGAACACACCTCTGGACATCGGGGAAAATGAGTCCCCTGCCACGCTAACAAATTTAAGCAAAGTGAAATACTCAGCAACTCGAGCATCTCTATGATTTGGTTGTTCGAGTTTCTCTACTGACTCAGCAGAATCCCCCATGTGACTCAACCACGGGGTGTTGGAAATTAAAACAATTCTTGGAACCATATTCTTTACTTTTCGTTGGAAACTGAACTTGGAACTATATCTATCTTGGAAGGACAAGAGATCTATTTGAAACTATAGTGGGATTTAATGGTTTTAGTCTTTTTATAATTTGTGTTTTCAATGGTTGACTACTTCATTAAAGAAGTAAGTCTAGATTAATATTTAAAGGGATGAACCCTAATAACTTGTAATCTAAGAGATTAAGTGTTAAGTTTTCTTTTCTGTTTCTATTTTTTGTGGTCTTCATTTCTAAAGCAATTTACTTTTTTAGTTGTCTTTTTCCATATTTTTTTTAACGATGATTCTAATTTTTATATGATATCAGAGTCATAGGGTTCTAGTATATCTGTGACAAGATCCTTGGTGGATGATTCAATTGGTGTCTAAAAAAATTCGATTCAAGTGGGCATGTTAGTGAAAGCAACAAAATGCAAAGCTGAGTTTATTCTAAACAGAAAAGTATCTCATGGCCTGTTTTTATCATATTTTGATCAGCTCATGAAATCTAGCAAACTCTTGATCGATTATTCAACAAATTTTGGAGAATGAATGACCTTACAAATACTATACAAGGCAATCTTTCTATACCAGAGTATTTTATGAGGATTAAAAATATATGTTCGGAAAATTCTCTTTTAAATCCAGAAAAAACAATTTCTTAAGGACAAGGGTGGGCTCAACAATCGTCTTTGGAGGAGTTAGAGAAGCTTCTATCATCACAAGAGTCACTAGCTAAGCAAATGTCTAGTATTTCTATCAAAGAAGATGGAAGTGCTCTTGTAGCAATAAAGAAAAGCTTTAAGGGAAAAGGATATCAACGCAACTTAACTCCATATAAAGAGGAAGAAAACTCTTCTAATATCACAGAAAAGAAGATTTTAAAATGCTACAGATGCGGTAAAACAGGGCATATTAAGAAATTTTAGCCGAACCAAGTTAAATGAAGGTAATGTTGCTGAATCAGAAAAAATTGAAAAGGAAGAAGATTGAAGAAAGTGCTTTATGACAGAAACTCAAAGTATAGGTGTCATGACTATCATAAGTTTTGAGAATGACTGTATTATAGATTCTGGTTATGGGCATTATTTTACTGGAGATAAACCTAAATTTTCCAACCTTCAAGAATACAACGGTTGTGTTGCCATTGTAACAGCAGATACCACAGTTCATCATGTGGAGAATAAAGGTGCTATTGTCATCAATCAAAAGCAAAAAAGATTCGATTACACTCGATGGTGTGTTTCATGTTCCAGAAGGAAGATTTTTTTTTATTTTCAATTGCAAATGTTGTAGATACTGAAAACTTTGTGTTTTTGGATATCAAGGAGCTCAAGGCAGATGTTATTTCCACTGGTGAGAGAGTAGAGAGTTAATGATTTATTTCTTTTATCTGCCTCTAGTTCATACATTAAGAAGACAAGTAGCATCGAAAATGCACATATATGACTTGCCAGGTTGAGACATCTTAGTATGAAAAAATTAAAAGCTATGGTGAAATTAAATCTAGCAGAAGGATTGCCTAGCTTAACTAATTTTTGTGAAGGAGAAGTATGTGAAGGATGTCAATTTGGAAAGGCGCATCGACTTCCATTCGATACGTTAATTTCACAATGCAAAGCCCCATTGGAACTCATTCATAGTGATTTAATGGACCAACTAGAACTCCTTTTTTCTGGATATTCATATATGTTGATTTTCATTGATGATTATAGTAGATACACATGGGTCTATTTTGTGAAGCAAAAAGAAAAAAATCGGAAGTTTTCAACAGGTTTGTGGAATTTAAAGAAATGGTTGAAGGAGAGCTTAATTCCAAAATAAAATGACTACTGACTAACAATGGTGGTGAGTTTATTGTAGAGCAGTTTTATTTTTCTACCATCAGCATGGTATTAAGAGAGAATTCACTTGTGCCAAGACATCACAATAAAATGGTATAGCAAAAAGAAAGATCATCTGTTTAATGGAGACTTGCAAAGGTTGGTTACATGCCAAGAATTTATCAAAAACTTTATGAATTGAAGGTATGAAATGTGTATCATATGCGATTAATAGAATGCCTCTTCCTCCCATTAATATGAAATTGACTTATGAATTAATGCTGGGAGAAAAGGCTAGTGTTAATCATTTAAAGGTTTTTGGCTCTATTAGCTATGCTCATGTACCAGAATCTCAAAGAAGCAAGCTAGATGCCAAGGCACGAAAATGGATTTTTATTGTGTATGATGAAAGAAAAAAAGGTTGGAAATGTATGGATACTAAATCTCATCTAGTTGTTGTTTTGAGGGACGTTATCTTTGATGAAACATCCTTATTTTATGAGAGATATGAATTGCATATTGATTCTATGCCTTCAACCAACTCATCTTCATTAACTAAAGATGATTCACATGAGGTGCTCAACTCACAAAGGCCAAAGAAAATCATTGTCAAGCCAGCTCATTATAGGGATGAAAATTTCATTAGCATATATGCTTGTTTCTTTGCAACATCAATTGATGATGAAGAACCTTCTACATTTGAAGAGGCAAAAGAAAATAAGGAATGAGAGCTTACCATGGATGCTAAAATAAATGCTCTTAAGACTAATCAAATTAACTTGGAGTCTTGTTCCTAAGCCCCCACATGTACAACCTATTTCTTACAAGTGAGTATAGAAAATCAAGAGAAAAGTTGATGGTAGTATTGACAAATATAAAGCAAGGTGGTTGCTCGAGGGTTTTCTCAAAAATATGGTGACCCCATGGCAAAGATAATTTCAATTTGCATGGTCATATCTTTGGTGGTTGTTTATGATTGGAAACTATGGCAACTTGATGTGAAGAATGTCTTCTTATATGGAGAGCTTGATAAAGATATTTATATGAAATAATTGTTGGTGCAAGTTGCATCATATGATCAAACCTGAGGTTTTGATCTTAGCAATACGTTCAAGTTAAGTCTTGTGGTTTTCTGATATGTTAATTGAGCTTGCAGGGAAGTCCTAGTTGAAGCTAGATAAAGGAAGTCCTAGTTGCGACTAAGCAAGGAAGTCCTAATTGGAGGGACTAAGCGGAAGTCTTGGAAAATCAAAGACATCTAGCGAAAAGTCCATGGGATCGAGGACATTAGGCGGGAAGTCTTATGAATTTAGGATACCAGGTGGAAGTCTAGATAAGTTGAGGGTCGAAGGAGGAGGGACCAAAATAGAGGAGGACATGGAAGGACTATCAATACCTGATATCTAACCCGAATACCCGATTAAATAATATATATACATATATTAAAGATTTTTTTTTTTTAAAAAAAAATCCACTTACTATTTTTGTTGATATTAGGAGGAGACTATATAGAAGTTTAATATATTTTTTTTAAACTTCTATACTCTCTCTCTCTCAATATATATATATAGGATGTTAATTTTAATATATTTTTGTTAAATGATAATAGTTGGATAGAAAGAAGAAAAATTATAAATATAGAAGATATTCGATCCGTTAATGGGTATGAGTA
>JBBMJZ010000048.1:9989428-10002761 GCA_037833815.1 Zingiber zerumbet | reverse complement strand
CTCATGGCCACTTAAAACCCAAAACACTTAATTTTTTTATTTAGTACTATAATATAATTTTATTAATATAATTGAGAGCTTAAAAAAAAAAATACCTTGGATGACACGGTAAACATCGCTCATGCTGAGTGTACATATAGATAGATGGATAATTCTGACTCTTTGTTGTATTATGGTGCGCCATTCAGACGTGGTGCCACGTCTGAATTTTTTCCCTTTCTTCTATGAGAGTAGGTCTCTTGGATATTTTTTTTATGGTCCAGGAAATCTACCACTTAAATTTATAGTTGAATCATGGTCATGATCCGGCCGTAATTGGTTGTGATCTCTTCTAGGGTTCATCATCCCCATCAGATTATAGTTTTTGTTCAGAGCGGGTTGCCAGAGGTCGTCTGAAGACCTCCAGTAGTGGATAAGTGACCAGGTTACTAGGTGTCAAGCGAGGGTATCCTTCGGACGGCCTCCGGGCGCCTGATCTGAACAAAAACTATAACCTAGTAAGGACGGTGAACCCTAAAAGGGATTGTAACTAATTACGGCCAGATCGTGACCATGAAATAAGAGTGACACATATCCTGAACCATAAAAAATGGTCCAAGAAATTTTAACTCATCTTCTATGCCTACAACCCGTCTTCTGTCGTTTGCATGCATGTAATCAAAAAACCAACTGAGTTTTAAAATTAACAACATAATGTTAATAATTTAAAAAAAACAGCAATATTGTGCTGATGTTGCTGATTTTTAAAAAATAGTAATATACTATTACTAGTATTAGAAAATCATTAACATATTATTACCGGTGTTACTAATTTTTAAAAACATATTATTGTTTCAAAAATAAGTAAAACATTGTTGCTGGGTTGCTAATTTTTGAAAACCAATAATATTATGTTTTGGAAATTAGTTACACTATGTTGCTGAAAAACCAGTAATATTATGTGGTTGATTTTCAAAAATCAGCAACATGATGTTGGCGATTTTTGAAAAATAGGTAACACGATGTAAATCAGCAACATGAGATTTTGAAAAAGATGATTTAGAAAAATTCCCATACTGCTGGTTTTCAAAAATCAGTAATACCTTCGAAAAGCTAATTTTTAAAAATCAGCAATACAGTAAAAAGAATGATTCAGAAGATTTTTCATGTTGCTGATTTTTAAAAATCACCAACATCAACAATATTTCAAAAATCAACAACATTGTGTTGCTAATTACCAGAAATAAGCAACACAATATTATTATTAATTTTTAAAAGACCATAACTTTTAATTAAAATTAAAATCACAAGACACAATATATTAAATCGAAACTCATTTAAAGATCTTTGATTTGATATATTTTGCATCTTGTGATTTAATCTCAGTCAAAAGTTAAGATCTCTTAAAGTTTAAGTCAATAACATGTTATTACTAAACTTTCAAAAATCAGCAACACATTGTAACAGGTACGAAATCATAACCGCTACAACTATAAGTTATCATCTATTAAAGTTGAACTTGTAGTTGTAGCAGCTACAATAGTTGCTACAACATGTATGCCGAGTAAATTTTGAGAGGTCATAACTTTTAACTCGGATTAAATTATGGGACACATGCTATATAAAATTGAATATCTCTGAACGAATTTCAATTTGATATATTGTGAATCTAGAGGCTCAATTGCATTCAAAATTATGAGAACTTAAAGTTTAAGTCAACCAACAACATTGTTGCTAGTAATTCGAAAAATCAGCAACAAATAAATCAACAACACAAAGACCAACAATAACATTATTATTAATTTAAACTTTGAGAAATTATAACTTTTGACTGAGGTTGAAAAATGAGATGAGTAATATATCAAATCAAAGATTTTTGAATGAGCTTTAATTGAATATATGTGCGTCCTGTGATTTAATGTTAATCAAAAGTTATGACCTTTTAAAAATTAATAATATTGTATTACTGATTTTTGAAAATTAGCTTTTCGAAGGTGTTGTTGATTTTCGGATGTTGCTTATTTTAGAAATCAGCAACTAAGAAAAATGTGGTTAAGAAGCTTTTCGGTGTTAGCCGATTTTCAGAAATTAGCAACACCTTTGAAAAGTTGATTTCCGGAAATGAACAGCACAATATTGTTGCAAATTAAAAAAAAATCATAACTTTTGACTAGGATTAAATCACGGGACGTATAATATATCAAATCAAAACTCATTTAGAAATTTTTGATTTAATATATTATGCATCTCATAATTCAATCTCAGTTAAAATTTATAATTTCTCAAAATTTAAGTTAGCAACAACATTCTTGTTGATCTTCGTGTTGTTGATTTTTCGAAACTAGCAACATCATTGTTGTTGACTTAAACTCTGAGAACACATAACTTTGACTGGGATTGACTATATTATATGTTCCATGATTAAATCTGAGTTAAAAGTTATGACATCTCAAAATTTACTAACATACACATTGTAGCAAGTACGAAATCATAACTTTTATCACTACAAGTTTAACTTTAACAGATGATAACTTATAGTTATAGCGGCTACGATTTCATAGTTGTTACAATGTATTATTGATCTTTGAAAGACCAACAACAACATGTTGGTGACTTAAACTTTAAGATATTATAACTTTTGACTAGAATATGTTACGCTTCTTGTGGTTTAATCTCAATCAAAACTTATGATTTTTTTAAAAATCAGTAACAATATTGTGTTGCTGATTTCTGGTAATCAGCAACATAATGTTGCGGTGTTCCTGATTTTTGAAAATCAATAATATGAAAAATCTTTTGAATTATTTTTTTTACTGTGTTGTTAATTTCTAAATAGGTTTATCTTTTCGTAGGTGTTACTAATTTTAAAAAATGAGTAATATTGATTTTCAAAAATCAATAATATAGTATGCTAATTTTTCAATAGCATAATGTTTCTTATTTTCAAAATATAATATTTCTGATTTTCTAAAATTAACAATACTAACAATAATATGTTACAAATTTTTAAAAATCTACAACACCAACAATAATATGTAGTGATTTTCAAACACTAACAACTACACCAAGAATCAGTAACATTGTCTGACTGGTTTTTTAAACTCAGCTGACGTGACAGAATATATATATATATATACACCTCAGGTCAGGTAGAACAAATCAACGTCATATTGCGGCCTGCAACCCAGTCGCTGTCCTCGGTTTACAATAAACCACTAACCCACGCATTTCTTTGTGTGTAGGACCCTTTGCTGTGTCGTGGTAATAGATGGGTGCCGTTACGCAAGTGCCAGATTCGAGAGCGATTCAGTTTTCTCCGGGTGCGGCAGCGCCACGCGCTTAATCGGACGGGGATGCAAGCTTCACAAATCTTGTTCCAACGGTGATGGCGCTTCGACGCGCTTTCTTCCCCTCAATAACAAAACATGGCGTCGTTTTTATCGCCTGGAGCCTGGACTTGTCGTCGGAGCGGCGGTGCTCAAAGCTCTGATTAATTTTTTATTTTCCGACGGGAGTCGCCTGGCGCCCCCTTGGAATTGGGAATACTCGGAACGAGGGCAGGGTAGCGAAGATGATGATGACGAGGGCCTCGATTGGGGCCATGGATGGCTCTATGCTCGACGACGTCATAAGCCGGCTGCTCATCGGCGGCGGACGGCAGGTGCAGCTCTTTGAGGCGGAGATCCGGCAGCTCTGCGTGGAGGCGAAGAAAGTGCTCCTCTCGCAGCCGAATCTCCTCGAACTCCGCGCTCCCATCAAGATCTGCGGTCAATTCCCGTTATCCACGTCCGCTATCTTCGTGCAATCGAATGTTGAGTTTTTTCTTTTCTCTACGGATAAGTACTCGAAGACGGAAAGATTGTGACTTTCGAATAATGAAATTGCTTTGGTCAAAGGGGAGTTTATACTAGAAATTATTATGTTTTATATGATGTTCGCCGATAGGGAAGCGTTCTTCGCGTTGATCTTGTGGTTTCCGATTCATTATGCTAATTTTCTTTTTGGATGCATACATTTTGGCTTATATTTTTGCATCCGAACCTATATTTTAGTTTGAGATTCTATGCGAATTGGATTGGACTGAAGAAGGTTTAGGGTTGACTGCTTGTATTAAGAAGTCATGGGAAAAGATGAAAGACTACTATTGGGGAGCTCAGTTGTATATGAATTATATCCAAAGACTCTGCGTTCCGTGTTCCTCAATCATTTTAATTATGCATGATAAAATGCTCTCTCAAGGCGCAGTGAATCCAGTTGTTTCATCACCTCCTGCACGTATCATTATTTCTATCTTCTTGTCTTCTCTCTGTAGCTTTCATTTTTCAAAAGACTGAGTTTCTTGCTATGAGCTCTCTTTGATTATTCATGTTCTACAATTGACACAGATGATAGAGCTTTTGAGCTCTTGTTGTCTTACTGTTTTCTTTGTTGGACAAGTTCGGGGTATCTACACACCATTATCATGCCTCAACACTTATTGTAATGAACCCAAAATAAGTACATGAGAAATATGGCATATCTGCAATGGTTTCCTTCTGTTAGTTCTAACATTGACTTACTATTCTAAAAATTCATTCAGAAGTCCCAATATTGACTTTTAGTTTTCTCTTTCGTTATAGGAGATGTTTGTTTTCCACAAAACTTGTGTGCCCAATTTGTTATGTGGTGATGTCGTCTTCAAATCTATGTTAATTTAGCCATCTTATTTGCTATCCTGATTATTCTGTATGAGAAGCTGCACAAGAGCTAATTTTTGAAGTGTTACTTTCGATGCAGGTGATATACATGGGCAATATATTGACTTGTTGAAGTTATTTGAAACTGGTGGCTTCCCCCCTCATTCATCCTATTTGTTTCTTGGGGATTATGTAGATAGGGGCAAGTATAGCTTGGAAACTATATGCTTGCTTCTAGCTTATAAAGTGAAGTATCCCGACAAAGTGTTCCTTCTAAGAGGAAATCATGAAGATGCTAAAATCAACAGAGTGTATGGCTTTTATGACGAGTGCAAAAGGAGATTTAATGTCCGGCTCTGGAAAACATTCTGTGATTGCTTCAACTGCTTGCCATTTTCTGCCCTGATAGATGAAAAAATCTTGTGCATGCATGGTGGCCTTTCACCTGAGTTGCAAAACATGTATGATATTCGGAATATCCAAAGACCGACTGAGATTCCAGATTATGGTCTTCTCTGTGACTTGCTTTGGTCTGATCCTGATCCTATCACAAAAGGGTGGGGTGAGAGTGATCGTGGAATTTCAGTAACTTTTGGTGCTGATAAGCTTGTTGAATTTTTGGAGAAAAATGATCTTGATCTTATTTGTCGGGCTCACCAAGTGAGTATTGTGTTTTTTTTCCCTTTCTCATCGCTTGGTGATGGTGGTAAAGTTGTTGATTTTTACAGGTAGTGGAGGACGGCTACGAGTTTTTTGCTCATAGAAGATTAGTCACAATTTTTTCGGCACCAAACTATTGTGGGGAATTTGATAATGTGGGTGCTCTGTTGAGCATAGATGAGAAACTGTTATGTTCGTTTCAGATTTTGAAAGCTTCAACACCTGTCGACTCCCACACAACCACTAAGATGCCTAAGAAGGTGATATTCTTACTCCAAATTCTTGTTCTTCCTTAATGTTTTGCAATTTGCTAATGATCTATACCGAAATAATGGCTGTTTTACTTTAGAGAAGATAAATGGTTTCTGAAAGTTTAAGCTTTGTTGAACTTAAAAGTATCGCCTTCTTCTCATTAACTGAAGTAAGCCGATTTTACTCAAACAGCCATCGAAAGGAGCCAAATCTTGATGCCTCTATAGTCATCGTAGGACAACAAAAGATGTGGGCTGGTTCTTGTGTGTGGATCACCAAAGCTTGTCAGTCAGTACTTTCCATGGCCGCCGGATAAGGTTATGATAAGCAGCGGAACAGATTCAAGGCATTGTTTGATCTTTGGGATGAAGTTTATGTGCTGTGCCAACAAACATCTGTAAATTAGTCGATGCGTTATTAGGTGTACAGCAATGTAGCACATGGTTTCCCTTTTTTTCCCGCTTTGGGCACACATGTATGTACTGACTGATGGGTTTCCTCTTTGAATTGTAACAAATTTCCTTGAGTGTTTCTGTTCTTAAGACGAACAGTTACTGTGGAGATTGAGTCGGAGCGCTTGTGGTCTATGCGCTCGATGATCCATCAACTCTACATTTGAAAATCTAAATTGCATGATATATTGATTGCGCGGACGGTGGGCGGTCTATTAGGGTTTAGAGTGATGAATCTTTGAGATAGATAGATTGCTATGTGCTTTTTTGTGGCAGTTGTTGGAAGGTCAAACAAACTAAAATAGAATCTTAATTCAACTTAAAACTTGAGTTGACTAAATAAGTTTACTATAATTAATCAAATGAAAGATTAAAGTTAATGACTGAAGACTAAGTCGTAATACTTTCTCAAAAGTCCACGGCTCTTTGACTATTTTCTTTTACCTTTCACAATTTCTCATGATTAATCTTGCATGTTTTCAATATTTTCAGCATTTTATTGATCATACTTTGCAAAAAAAAATCAAATATTTTTTTTAAAAAAAAACTAAAGATATAAGATGTCACATTTGTGTGAATAAAATATGCATATTATTTGAATATATATTTTTTATTACATAATTTATTAAAATATTTAGCCGTTTCTTGCGCAGATGGTTGGAAAATCTATACTCGCCCAGAATCGAAGGAAGCGTGCGGTGAGGTTACCAATTGCGGTGACTGAATCTCCAAGTTTGCCTAAGAACCAAAGGGAGGCGGAGAACCACACTCGTCCTCCTCCAACAAAATCGCCCAATAGATCTCCCCCTGGACCCCCTCGCAGTTCTCCCCAAAACCCTAAAATCAAGAACAATAGAAGCAAAATCGATCGCCATTGACGCCTTCGCGAATCCTCCTGTTCCATAGATCCATACGGGGATCTAGAGTGTTGCTAATTCGTCGAATTTTCCCTTCCGTCCTCCGCCGATATGGTCGCCTCCAGTGGCTCGTCGTCGGCCCGCTTCCACGGTGACGATCGCTTCTACAGCCCTCCGGCCCTCAGGAGGCTGAATGAACAGCAAAGCCAAAAAGTTCAGAATCAGCAGCAGCAACCCCCGATGCAGCGGCCGGCACGTTCTAAACCACGGCCATCTCCGCCTGCGGCGTCGGCTCCTGTAGAGTCGCGCGAGGTTGCTGTGAGCAGGGCCCAATCGGACGAGTCGTCGTCCAAGCCGTCGGTCCCGCCCTTGCCTGCGTCTCCCCAGCCGATGCTGCCGGCTACTGCAGGGAACCTCGACCGGCTCCTTGCGGAGATCACACCAGTCGTCCCCGCTCAATACTCTTCTAAGGTTTGATGAAATACGAGAAAGGAGTTCCATTTCCTGTCTTCTGCAATTGTTCTATTGATGTTGTGCAGGTCTCACCTTTTGAGTTGCCGCAGACAAGCGTGAGAGATTTGAGGAATGGCAGCACAGCGCTGCATTATCAGCCATACTTTTGCCTTGGAGATCTGTGGGAGAATTTCAAAGAGTGGAGCGCTTATGGTGCTGGGGTGCCGCTGGTGCTAAACGGGGTCGACTCTGTCGTGCAGTACTATGTGCCATATCTTTCTGCTGTTCAGATATTTGTGGATGCCTCGAACTCCAGATTGAGCTCAAGGTATACATAGGAGATTGCTTGATTCATTCAGTGATTTTGCTTTCTAGTTCTCTACTGGAATTCATCAATCTGCTACAATTTTCAATGCTTACTTTTAATGCCATGTGGATGTCTGACATTGTCTATGTCAAAATGCTGCTTAACGATTTCTATGTTTTTTCTGATATATTGTTCAATAAAGCTCATATTCTTTTGGCTGGACTCTGCAGGAGTTTAAAACTTAACCCAACTCCCCTGAATGCTTTGATTATTCTATTTTTATTCATGAAAATAAAAGCATCCTAATAGTTTGAGATGAGCTGTTGTTAGCCATCTCCACATTCCTGCCATATAGTCAGGTGCAAAACTGTGATCTACAAGCACATTGGAAGTAGCCATCGTGAATATTATTGTGCACAAAGCTAAAGTTGCTTCTGATTTGTCTTGGCATCTAGCTGCATTAATTTCCATATGTCTTTCTCCTATAAACAATGAGAATACCACTTTAAATAGATGATGAATGATGTATACTCATTTCTTGTTCTGTTGATATAAAAATGTTGGAATTTGGTGTACTAGTGAACATTTTGTATTATACTAAATGGTGCTACTATCTAAGCATTCTTTTAGTTCTACAGCCTTGACTTTGATGATGTTATGACCACTTAATGCGAATGTTTTTTTTGGTGGGTTGCATAAAAACATTGTTGTTACAAAAAAAATTTGAACTCTCACCTTACACTTTCTTTTTTTCCATTTCCATGGGTTTAAAAGGCAGATGCAATTTGTGTATGCTTGTGCTATTGCATATGCACATCCTAGATTTTGTAGTTTTCCATCTCTTGCATAATATTAGATTAATTAACCTAAGTAATCAATATAAAAATAACATATATGATTAATTGATGTGGCTGTTAATCACCCCTATGACCATGCAATGTGGGCCCTCACTAAGAGCTTGGTCTAGACCGCTAGTAGCAATCTTGGTTCATGATGCATCATGTGGGCACAGCCACACATGCACATGCAACACAGACTAAAAATACATACGTTGAGAGCTTGATGCACATCCCAAAGAAGGGAACTCATAGTGAAACATTGCCTTACGTCCCCTACAGGCATACGAATACCCCCTACCTGGACTAGGAAGTAAATGGCCCTCAAAATTTAAAGGGTCCAACAATCTACCACATTGTTTTAGCCCCTGTTTCTTATTGTAGGCGTGATAGTAGTTTGGCACCAATCCAAGGCACCGGGGAGACCAACTACCAGTAAGACCTATTGGCTTGACAGGTTGCCAAGTTCTTTTCCCCTGGCTGAATCCAACTTTTTTGCCTAGATCAACAAGAAACTCAGGCTCAGGCCCTGCTCCAGTTGAGTATAGTTGTATTTTGCCCACAACACAGCCTATTAAATAATTATCATATTTTATCCATAATTCCATATAAAATATTGTACATATCTAACTAAACACAACATTAACAATGTGTGCCAACCAAACTGAAACAATTAGTCCATTCACATAAAAGAAAGTTTACATGTTGACCTGCCTATGATCCATGGGAGACATTTATTTGGGTAAAACTGGCTTTATCAATCAGGATTAACTTAGACATGCTTTAGTAAAATAAGTTTTAGTTTACCCTGCGTGATCCTAATGCAGCCATTGTGGATTCAATTTGATTCCTGCTACAGATGTGGTCACTAAGGCGCTTATGTGGTGGTCTTGTTAAATAGTGTTCCTATAACTGCATTTTTTTTTTACTTTTGAGCCTTTGAAATGGCATATTGGATTGATCTCAGAATGGTGTTTATGCTTCACCTTCAACAATTGAGATATTCATCAATTTTGATTGTCTAAATTAAAAAAAAAAAAACATGTGTCCAATATATGAGATTAGAAACTGCCTGGAATTATTTATCTCAATTACTGTGTTAATTCACTGCTATCTGCTGCTCAATCATTTTCATTTCAAGTGTTTGTATGTTTGTTGCCCTATCTTTACTATGGTAGGTAGTTTGCTTAGACAATGTATGGACTACCCTGTTGGAAAAGAACTTTCTTAATGATTTTATTTTAACTCCGCTTATCTCATCCTTCTTTTACTCAATTCATTTGTGTTTTCTCACATCCTTCGTTTGAAGTTAAGCTAGGATCTTTATATGTTAGTGCATGCAAATGGTCTACACCACATCTGATCATTCAATATGCAATTCAGTTTTGTGTAGCACCTCAAACTTTTGTGCAATACATGTGTCAAGATTGCTAAACTATTATTGATCATTTACATTAATTATTTTTTTATAAAGTAATACAACATTGGGAAAAAAATAAAAGGAAGCAAATCTCGTAGTGTATTTTAGTACTACTACCTTCAATATAGTGGCATTCAACTGCAGAGTGACCTTTAAAAACTTTAGCAATTTCAGCTCGATTCCACCTGACTGGCATCATTGATTTTAAACCAATACCACTAGTCATTGGACTATTTGCATCAATTTTAGGACTCAACCTTAATGGTATAATATGACAAAAAGATTGGAAAATTAGGCTGATATGCCCTGATCAATTTGCTCTGACTTGGTCTCCTTTGTTTGATTGGTGTTTGACTTCTCAGGAACATAGTCGTTTTCCTAGTCCAGATTATGGTTAGGTTTGATGTAGGACCAACCCAACATGACCCCTTGAACTTAAAGGTCATAACTCGAGATTTGAAATTAAGCTTTGTCGGCAACCACACGTGCAGAATTCAAAGATCTACATTTGTTACTGGAACTGTAACCTCCAAGTTTTGGGGCCCAAAAAAGCAACGTTTAGGTCCTCGTCGGAGCCTTCAAAGATTTGATTACTATTTTTTTTAGTAATTCCATTTTACCTAATTGACCAGCATATCACCTTAGCCCTAAGGAGACTGAAGAATTGCAGCGACAAGTGGTGGAATTACTTGTGAAGGGCTATATTCGTGAGAGCATGAGTCCATGTGCAGTTCCTGCCCTACTAGTATCAAAGAAGGATGGTTCGTGGCGTATGACAGCAGATCTATCAACAAGATTATAGGGAATTATAGGTTTCCAATTCCTTGTTTGGACGACATGTTGGATTAGTTATTTTGTTCTAAGGGCTTCTCAAAAATTGACCTTAAAAGTGGATACCACCAGATTAGGATAAGGCCGGGAGATGAATGGAAAACAACATTCAAGACGCAACATGGGCTATGTGAGTGGATGGTCATGCCTTCTGGATTGTCCAATGTGCCAGCACCTTCATAAGGCTTATGCATCAAATCCCGTGGCCTTTCATGGAAGAGTTTGTGGTGGTTTACTTTGATGATATTCTCGTCTACAGTCCGACATGGGCATCACACTTCGATCACTTTCGTGCTATTTTTGAAAAACCGAAGACAGTGCTTATTTATCAACATAAAAAGTGTTCTTTCTTTACTACAATTGTAACTTTTCTTGACATGATGTGAATGCAGATCAAGTAAAGATAGACACATTTTTGGAGTGGCCTCAGCCAAGGTTCTTGCACAATGTCCGGAGTTTCCATGGCTTGTGTTCATTAGAAATTTCAGCACTCTGATTGCTCTGATTATTGAGTGTCTCAAGGGATGAGATTCAAGTGGTCTGAAGAAGTAGAAGCTAGTTTTCAACTGGTCAAGCAGAAGATGATCGAGGCACTAGTTCTAGCACTTCCTGATTTTGACTAAGTGTTTGAGGTCAACTAAGATGCATCTGGCATTAGTATCGGTTCTAAGTCAGTTTAGACATCTAATTGCTTTCTTCTGTGAGAAGCTATCCGGATCCAAGAGGAATTATTCTGCCTACGATTTGGAGTCTATGCCATTGTTCAGTCCTTGAAATATTAGCGTCACTACCTAATGCAGAAGTAGATCATCCTGTTTACTGATCATGAAGCATTGAAGTATATCAATGATCATCACAAGCTGAGCAGACGATATGTCAAGTGGATGACTTACAGGAGTTCACCTTTACGCTGAGACATTAAGCTAGAAGTCTGAATCGTGTCACAGATGCCCTGAGTTGTCATTCTTCATGACTCACCACCATGAGTGCTAGCGTTGCTTGCTTTGAGATTTTTCTAGATATGTACACAGTTGATCCATCATTCGAAAGGATATTCCAAGTGGTATATGATGGTTATGGACATGATTTTTTTTATATAATTGCTATCTATTTCGTGGATTGCAGTTGTGCATTCCATATTTGAGAGGTAGCAGATCATGAGTGAGTTTCAAAATGAAGGGCACTTTGGATCTGATAAGATGTTGACCTTCATCTTTGTCGATTTTTATTGGCCCAAGTTAACAAGTGATGTGACTCACTTTATGGACGGATTTTCTGTATGCCAGCGGTTTAAGGGGGTTCTCACCAATAGAGGCTCATACACTTCCGTATCTGTTCATGAAGCTCCTTGGTTCGATGTCAATATGGATTTTATATTAGGATTACCATGCACCCAACGAACCTCAGATTCGGTTCTTGTTGTAGTTGACACATTTGGCACATTTTGTATCTTGCAAGAAAATTATGGATGTTGTCCGGATTACTCATCTTTACTTTAAGGAGATTGTGCATTTACATGGCGTTCCTCGATCCATGACTTTAGATCGAGATACCAAGTTCATTGGTTATTTCTGAAAGAGCTTACAAGGAAAATTAGGCATGTGGTTGAACTTTAGTAGTGTTTACCACCCTCAGACAAATGGACAAACCGAGGTGGTGAATCAAAGTTTGGGCAATCTTTTGAGATGTGTCGAAGCAGTGAGACTTGGCATTCAACCAGAGTTTGCCTATAATAGATTGAGAAACAGGACAATAGGTTTGAGTCCTCTTGAGATTGTTTATAGGTGGAACCCATCCGAGTTCTGGACTTGGCCCCTATTCCACGTGTAGGACAATTTAGTTATAAAGCAGATGAGATGACATGGGGCATTCATGAGCAAGTGAAACTGATAGCAATACCAAATACAAAACTCGGGTTGATCATCATCATCGTGTACTGTTTGAGGTTAGAGATTTTGTCTCGGCTGGTTTAACTAGTGTTCGTTTTCCTGTTGGCGAGTACAATAAGCTAAAGGATTAGAAGATTAGATTGTGTGAGATACTGTAGAAGATCAACGACAATGCCTACAGGTTGCGCCTTCGTAGTCATTTGAAGACATTTGATGTCTTCAATGTGAAGCATTTGACTCCTTACTCAGTGGATGCTGATGAGGCTACTATGAATTCGAGGGTGAGTTCTTTTCAACCAGGGGAGCGTGGTGCAGGACCAACCCAACATACCCTTGAATTTCAAAGGGTCATAACTTTTGACTCGGTACTTGGAATAGGCTCCGTCAACGACCACGTGTGCAGAATTCAGAGATCTACATTCATTAGGGGGAACTCGTAACTACCAAGTTTCGGGCAAAAAAGCAATGTTTAGTCCCTCGTCGGACCTTCCAAAGATTTTAATACTATTTTTAGTAATTTTCGTTTTTATGGTTTTTAGGGTATTTTTGATATTTATGGTATTCATGTGTTAGGGCTTGTCTATATTAGCATCCTATTTTATTAATTTTGATTTATGTCCGAGAATTTCCTTTTCTGGTAAGATTTTTTTTTTTACAAGATAGGAATTGAGTTCCATAAATTGGGATTTCTTTCGTATGAATATTCATCCTCAATTATTAA
>JBBMJZ010000048.1:9956485-9972494 GCA_037833815.1 Zingiber zerumbet | reverse complement strand
TCTTTAAGCTACAAAGAAATGTATAACTAGTTAATTGTTTCCGCTGCGTACTAATTTAGTTTTTCTTTGTATGGATCTTGAAATACTAGCTAGTGATTTTGTGCTTCGATTGAGGTCTCTGTAGTTATCTACAATGGATTAAAAGAGAAATTTTAATTTTGTTAAAATCTTTTTTTTTTTTTTTTGTAGTTATCTACAATGGTTAAAAAAGAGATTTTAATTTTGGTGAAAGTTTTTCTTTTTTGTAACCATCTATAATAGGAATAGAAGGGAGATTTTATTGAAACAAAATTTTGTTAAAATTTTTCATTTTATATCTGTTTACAATAATTTAAGAAAGATATTTTAATTTTGTTAAAATCTTTTCTTTTTGTAATAATCCATAATAGGAATAAAAGAAATTTTTTATTAAAATATTTCCTTTTTAGCCGCTAACAAATATTATAAAAGAAAAAGAGGAGGTGCTCCCTTATAACATAACCTAAGCTTCCTCTTCTTAGCACTTTGTTGTTGGTGCCCCTTCCCCTTGTTTCTTCCCTTTTGTCTAGGCACCCCGCATCTCCTCTTCCTCCCTTTCTTCCCTCTAGGGCCGGTACCCCATATCCTCTTGGTGGCCACGGTTTACAGGAGAAGAAGAAGAAGAGAAGGACTTTGTGGCCAACGGTTTGGAGGAGAAGAAGAAGAGAAGGAGGCATACTATTCTAGCATTTCTCGGTGGCCGAAAGCTAGAAGAGGAGAGGAATACAATAGAAGATCAAGAAATTTTTAAACTATAAAGAAAGGTATAACTAGTTAATTGTTTCCGCTGCGTACTAGTTTAGTTTTTCCTTATATGGATCCTAAAATATCAACACAAGAGGCTAGTGATCTTGTACTTCTATTGAAGTCTATGTAGTTAAACTTAGGGTTTACTGTAAGGAGTTTAAATATTCAATTTTTTGAAAGGCTTTGACTAGGAAGTAATGGATTATCTCATATCCAAAAAAGCCGAGTGTCTCGCCAACGACATGAAAATCAATCCTTGAAATAGCTTTATATGGTCAAATATAAACTTAAGTATTTAAAAAAATAAATAAATAATCTTGTATGCACATATTAAAAAACATATAAACTGCCATCAAAATAGTATAGTTAAACTTAAGTATTTCATACATTCAAATATAGTTAAATTCGAGTTATAAAGTCATCTCCAAATGAGTTAAATTAAATTTGCCTTCAGAAGTACGCTGGCTATTAGGATTTTTTTTCATGTTTGTTTGTTTGATTAACTCTTAGGATTCTGATGAATAAATAATCCACATTCACAGAATAAGAACTAGATTTTATGATTTGAAATTTTTGAGTCCTATAATTCGTTTATCCGTATATGCAGTGATTAAAAAGTGGTGAGTGATTAATACCTGTTTGTGTTTTTATTGTAATGTTAAAGTTAAAGAGAGATTATAATATTTCAAAAGAAGGATATGCATATAATCCAACTTTCCCTACTATACCAAAGGGAAAAAAAAGGCTCAATATAAAATTCCCTTAAATTAAAACTCAAAACTGAATCAATCGAAACAAGTTCAATTTTGTTTTTCTTCCTTTTTCAAGTTAAATCACTCAAAATAACAAAACCAGACAATTTATTGACACTGGAATTGAAAATTTAACTTAAGCACCTACTTTTACCAATGTGATTCATTCTCTCCTTCACAATTTAACTAGGTCGAGCTTTTATTTCAGTAACTTATAATATTTTTTAATTTTAATCATTTTTTCTCTAAAATTAAAATTTTCCAACGAAAAAATGTATAGTTTGTGATTGGAATATAAAAAATACACGGGTCATAAAAAATCAAAATTTTTAAATTTAATTTACAACTCAGTATTTTTCATTGAAAAATTTTAATTTTAAAGGAAAAAAGATTGAAATTAGAAAACATTACAAGTTACAGGACTAAAAATATAAATTAACTTATAACAGGACTAAAATTGAAAAGTACAAATTACATGATTAAAAACATAATTTTCTCTATTTTGTAAGGTTTTCTTTCAATCTAGCTCGAATCCGTCGACCCTTGCTCATTCGTTTTTTTAATCATTTGTTGATTTAGTATTTAAAATTTAAGATTTATAAGTCAAGACAAGAAAAGAAAAGGTTCGGAGAAAAAAAATATTAAATTAAAATAAAAAATAATATTTGAAGTTTGAATACTCTCGTTAAAAATAATCTTAAATTAAAATAAATAAAAAATTAAATTGTGTTCCCTAAAATAATAAAAAGGAAATAAATAAATAATAATATATTTTATCTAAAATTAGTTTTTTAACAAATAAAAAAGAAATTATTTTTATTTTTTTGAAATAATTATATAATTTAATCGCCGCGTGTACATCTACGTGTATGACTACGTATACAGATGGCATGGTCTATAAAAATTTTCCGAAACCCGTTTAAATTTAGGATACATCACCCCTGAAACGGTTCAGGGGTGATTTGATCTGCCGTGGGTTCACCGTTCCAGTGACTCGTCAGGAGTGTTGAAATATTGGAAGAGGCGAATTGGGTTGACGGTGTGTCGCCGCAAGGCCTGAAGGAGAGAGAGAGAGAGCACGAAGCAGCAGCGAGGAAGCGAGTGAGGGAGAGTGAGAGAGGAAATGGGTTGGGTTGCAGACGGCGTGGAATCCATCCGATCTTTGCAGATCAGGCAGGTCCTCAACCAGATCGTTAGCCTCGGTTCGTTCGCCCTCTCTTTTCTTAATTCTTTTTATTTTCCTCGAGATGATGCCGATCACTAGGGTTCGCTCTCTCTTCGAATTTTGACATTTGGAAGTTAAAGTGTGGTATTTTTTTTTTTGTGTGGGATTGAAATTGGTTCGCCTCTCGATCCGATGCGTCGATTGGCGATTGTTTCTTCCAGGTATGATTGTGACGTCGGCCCTCATCATATGGAAAGGCTTGATGTGTGTCACCGGAAGCGAGTCTCCCGTTGTGGTCGTTCTCTCAGGAAGCATGGAACCAGGATTCAAGAGGGTGAGTCCCTTTTAGTCACTGTGACTTTTTTGTTTAACCAAAAAATTTTTATTTCCATATAGAAATATTAATCTTTTGATGCGAGATTCTTAGTAGGGACTTTCTGATTAATCTGTTATATATGTAATTTACAATTTTTACATGAGTACAACAATGCATACTGGTGACTGGTAATACTATGCTCAAATTGTTGTTACAGCTTCAACATACACACACACACACACACACACACACACACACACACACAAAAAGCTTTGATATCATATTTGGTGTTGAATTTGATGGCGGAAAGTAGCAAACAGAAGGAACAAAGGCAATTCTGTTCTTATTTTGTCAAAGAAAGAACAAAAGCTATTGATACATTACCATGGATGGCTATAAAGTCAGACTATTGTACAAGTATCCAATGTGGATATAGATTTAGGGATTTGCCACCTTATTTTTCAATACAGGTTCAACAGAGTGATATCAGTGTTGGATTTTAAATCTCAGACTTCAGTGTCCAAAAATAGGTAGGGAACGGAGGGGTAGATGAGGAGTCCAAGTTTTAGTCTTTTAGAGATAACTAGATTAGATCTATGTTTATGCAAGTCATATAATCTTGACACTTGATCTTCTACACAACAATAAGTCATGCTAGACCATCTATGTAGACTCAGCTACATGGATCTGAGTTCTCAACAAATTCTATTCACAATTATATGACTTGGAATGTATACATCTTTTAAATTAATCTTAATTGCATTAAATGGATTTTTTTTCTTTCTTTTGGATTCTATCTATCCTTGAATCTTGAACTCTAATCAAGCCTTTGATTTTAACTAGTTCCTTGCCATCCAATTTGTTAACCTCAAAGTCTATGTACCTGACTAGTATTCAAATGCTTTAAAGTGCTTAACCCAAATTGCTACCTCCCAATCCATCTTGGTTAATGAATTTGCTAACCTCGCAAGGTAGACCTTTACTACTATTAAAGGAAAAAGAGTTTAATGCCAAAATAAGCTGAGTAGAAGACTAAATAAATAAAATTTAAGTAAATAATATTAGCTTAGGAATCCTCATGCGTGTTCAATTATCGTTCTTTAGCTTATATGGAAACCACCTCCAGTTAAAAATTCCTATCTATGTCAAATTTAATTTATTTCATTTGTTTGCTGACATAATTGTCTTCTTAAACGTTCATAGCTTGGTTATGTTATTTTGTTTATGGTGACAGGGTGACATTCTATTCCTCCACATGAGTAAGGATCCCATTAGAGCTGGGGAAATTGTTGTATTCAATGTTGATGTAAGTGCTTCAATTGTGAATGTAGACATTACCATGGTCACTGTCATTCTGTATTCATTCATGCTAATTCGTGATATAAGATGTTGTAAGGTAAGAAACATGTGTGTTGGTCTTGATTCAGGTAGAGTCAAATATACCATCAATAAAATCTGTTCTGCTATAAAGATACACTGGCTGCATGATCTGCACATTCTGCAAATATCTATAACATTTTTCTAACTAAATGTGTTTCAGAAGATTGTTTCTGCTTTATTTTCTTTGTTCTTTAAGCATGTTCTAAATTTGGGTTGGTTTAATCTATTTTTGGTTATAGAATACCTCTATGTTTGTTAATTTTGCTTAAAAGTGATACAGTAGTATATCTAAGTTACATATACTTTTCAGGGACGGGAAATTCCAATTGTTCATCGTGTAATTAAGGTTAGTTTTCTTTCTCTGTTTATCATCTTTTGTTGGATATCAATCTTTGAGAAATGCATTTGATTTCTCAATTTGGTTAAGGACAGTGCATAGTTTATTTGTCTTATCCACTATGTGAATATGTGACACTATCTACATAAATGTTTCCCTTAATTGTTGGATTTTCATGTACCTTTCAATATGAAACTTCTCTCCTTTTTTTTTTAATATATTTTTTTTAATAATGTGCTTATCAAGTAACTTTTAAATCTCCTATTGTTGTCAAGTGAATGGCATACCTTCAAGCAATATAACTCTAGGTCATATGACATGCCATTACACTTAATATCCTCCCTCTGTCATCCTTTTGTTTGTTTTTATTAAAATCATCATGATATTACATACGATTTTGATGTAAATTATATTATTTGTGGCACTAGTGCTTTGTCACATCCTTTGAAATTGTTAGGAATTCAAATAGGATAAGCATATATTTGCTATTAGATTTTGGTAGTTCTGTTAAGATTTTGAAAGTATTATCTTTTTAGCAAATAATCCTTACCTAACATACACTAAATAAAGAGGGTTTTTCACATGTTAGTCTATAGGGAGGTCTATTAATAATAAAATTTATGTACATCCAACCTTTTCCTAATAGCTTAAGCTTTTAGTATAAATGCTCACCAAACTTGATCAATTCGGGTGGATACTGGGAAGAAGAAAAGAGAAGAATTGATAAAAAGATACCAGCCATTGAATAAGATTTATGATTTTAATCCATTCAAGTGCTAGATATCGCGGAAAATCTATTCTAATTGTGGAAAATCCAGTCAGCCAAAATGATTCAGAATCACCAAAAGTCAACTGGCAAAACTAAACCACTAAAAATATGGTTAGTCGCGAGTAAATTAGATCTTACCTGAATGATATGTATTCATCTGCACTTGCTACCACATTAATTTAACAGAACAATATCAAGAAATTTGTTACCTGTAATTATAGTTGTATGACAATCTTTCTGGTGAAATATTTAATATCATCCTGGAGTTTTCACGTGCCTAAGTCTTTATCATTACTTTATTCAATAGTAGTATGGATTTAATTCCGAATGTTGTTGTGATCTTTTGTTTGCCCATACTCAGGTCCACGAGAGAGAGGACAGTGGAGAAATTGATATTCTGACTAAAGGTATTGATTCTTCAAACTCGAGTACCAAATAATTTATGTATCTGCAAGTTGACGATACACCCTTCTTCACTTTCTGTTAATTTAGTTCTTCATTTGAAGTGGGAAGTGAATTTAGTCAACCAGTTTCAGTTTCCTGTGACATAAGCTAAACATGCTTTTTTCTATTCTCAACATATATATTTTTATTATTTTTTAAAAGGCCATTTGACTTCCAGAGGCAACATTTATAGATACATCCATATATTTGCATCGGACCTTCCAGGAGTGTAAAATTAAATAAATTTCGATGTAACTTTCAGGGGATAATAACTTTGGTGATGATAGACTTCTCTATGCTCATGGACAGCTTTGGCTCCAGCAACATCACATTATGGGTCGAGCTGTAGGGTGAGACTCATTTTACTGTGGTTTTTGTTATACTCTTGAACTTTTTTACCTGCCTGCAATTATGTTCATTGATATTTTCATTCTCGACAGGTTTTTACCCTACGTTGGTTGGGTGACAATCATCATGACTGAAAAGCCAATAATTAAGGTACGACTTTTAGTGGACATCTGGATCTTGTATTTCAATGTTTTGAAACTCCTGCCTGGACTTATGGATGATCTGAAGATAGCAAATGTTAACATAGTGGTTTGCATTTCCGATTAATCATCATCAATTCATTGACCTTTATTTTCGTTGGTCTCTTTTTGCTTCTTAACCTTTTTACTCTAATATATCCAACTCTCAACTCTCTGGGAAGAAACTTGGGTGAAGGATGTCTTATATCATGACACTTGTTCATTAGTTCTTTTTAAACCAGTTTTGTAGACTTGTACACACTGTCCGAACATAATAAAAAACATACAAGTTGGATTAATGTTTAGGTGCAACAGTTTAGTAGATGCTAGTATCCTCATTTGAGCGTTAAAATAATATTGCACTTTAAAATTGATGCATGAGAAGTGTGAAGAAAATTAAAATATCTGTTCATGGTACTTGAATTGTGACTTCTTCCTGTGGATTCTTGCAGTACTTGCTGATTGGCGCACTGGGATTGCTGGTCATAACCTCCAAGGAATAGAGTAGGGAAGCCAATCTAATGTTTGCAATTTGTTTGATTTTGGATTAGTAATTATGATTGAACAAACAAAGTGGTGAATTCAAATGAATTGGACAACCCTGGGAGATGAAATCTATATTTTTTATTAAGAGGCGGAATGAAACTTTTGGTAAATTTTAAAGTCGATATTTTGTTTCTGTTACCATCTAATATTTAAAAATCCATTTTATTGATCATTGGAAGAACATAGATGGAGGAGCTGAAATGAAAGACTTGGAAACTGTGATTAGAAGAATTTTACGTGATTGTTTTTTGATAAACTACAGGGAAAACGTAAAGCAATTGCAATTGCGTGAAACGTACAAACATTGCAGTTGTTTAATGAAATTAAAAGGCACAGCTTAGTTGTTAATTAATTGAGAGGGCATTTCAAAAACTTTCTAAAAGGTTAATTATACTCGTATTTATAATCATCTCGTCTAATTGGAGTAGTTGGCACACTCACTTTTTAAGCATCTAATTGCATTAATATTTAATATCATCGATTGATAATTAGTTTATAGAAAACAATTAGCTAACCAAAGAAGATCAGAATAAATCACGGAGGATACATTTTCATATAATATAATGAAAATAAAATTAAAGAGTTCATTAAAATATTAAATATTATTGAATAAATATTACATATTACAATTATTTAAAACTATATAATTACAATTTAACGGCTGAAGATAAATTTGAACAGGATAAAAAAGGGACACGAATGGATCTCATGCTACCGGTAGGAGATCTACATCCAGATTTTCACGAACACAATTTATTCCATCACTCATGAATACCGCAATCATCATTAACCTAGTGGTACTGTAATCATTAGAGGATTCAGTTCCAAATCCAATAACTTTAGCAATCAAAAAAGTTGATTATTGTTTAATCAAATATTCTTTAGGAGCCATTTTGGACCAGTTTGGATCAAAATCGAAAGGATTAACCTAATAATAGGCGAATAGTTGACTGCCCCCCACTCTCGATCATTTACTGTTAATGATTCCTCCAAAATAGTTAGGCAGGACAGGTTGCGAGTAGTAGATGCTGGGGCAAGCTAGGTGAGCTTCTACCCTACCTCAGACACATTGGTCTGATCGGTCCTAGCCAGTTATCCCGATGGCAAGGGTAGGAACTTTCTTCTCGAACCCAACTGCTTGAGCTCAACACCAACATCTTGCTCAGACAAACAACTCAGCAGGCACAAACTCAACTTTGAACCAATCACTGAAGCAGTCCAGTCCAGACCGCGCCACTCAGTAAAGAAGCTTCTGTAAATCAATTATCGAGAGAATCCTTCAGTGATTGAAATCTAAAGTAACATACATATTTTTGCTCCAGTTAAACTACTCAATCATATAGACCATGCAGGGCTCCCTTTTGTCCACAATATCTCACCATATCTTGCCAATTATTCCTTCTTAACCAGGAAGGCAACCTAACATAAGCAAAAGAGCATTAGATGCCATGTGAATGAATGCACTAATAGCCCTCTCTCTGTCAATGGGGTGTCCTCCTCACTAGTGATGAAAAAGATCTCATAATTGAACTGGATTCCTTCACCATGACTTGGGCCAACTAAGTCATTGGTGTCCCTCATTATAAATGCAGGCAAAAATAGCCAACTAGTAACCAGCAAAACCTAAACTGATCAGTAACTTCTCCCCACATTCTGCTATTAAGGCCATATTCCAGATGGCACCTCAGAGTGATCTTTGTAAAGTGGGAAAGGAGGGGTTTGATATGATAGACGAGTACCTTAGCAGGAAGAGAAGGCAAGGAAGATTTAATGAGAAGAAGCACAACACGCCCGCAAAGAAAGAGCCAATGCTGGACAGCATCCAAGCTGCAAAGCAGTTCAATGGGGCCTTGTTTGTGAGGTATTATCCTGCAGGCAACATGTATCGTTGGTTCAATTGAAGAGAAACGTAGAACTTGTCCTACAGTTAAGTACTATACACTATATATATATATATATATATATATACACACATATATATATATATATAGTGTATGTGTCAGGGTAAAGAGAGAGAGAGAGAGTTTAGTAAGAAAGCTGAAAGTATGTAAAATAGTAGTGTGGAACATGCAGAATTAAGCAGCAGTTGTGATCTTGATGCTATCAGAATGTATATATGAAGGCCATCTCCTTGTAATCGATGGTTTAGAGAATTATTATGATGCAGTGTTGCTATACTCTTTCTTAGTAACTACAATAAGCATTTTGGCTATGTTACTTGAACTTGGATTCTGAGTATCTAACATCAATATGGATCCAAGTGGTTGTTCATTGTTGATCTTGAGATTATCAAGAGGAAGCTAGGTTTGGTACAGGAGAATGAGGTAGGAATGAGGATGAGAGTGAAATCGAATAGAATGACAAAATTCAATTTCTATTTGATCGACCATGTAACTTGCACTGCCGAATTTGTTTTCCTAGATTTCTAGTTAGCTAGGCTGGAGACATCACCCTTGGTTCCCCTTTCTGTGCATTCTAATCCACAAGACATTACCTGCCAGTTTCTGCATCACTCAATCCAGATGACTCAGTCAACCCATCTGGCACACTTTGTCATCCATCTCGCTTGACTCGTTTGCCCCCCTTGGATGGCCCAGTTTTACTAGCCTAACAACCTCCCTCAATTTGTCCAATACAGTCAATATGACTGCCTCGCTCAATTTGATTGAGCTGATTGGCCCTATCGCCTTGCTAATTCCATTCAATAAATCAAGCACAATCAGTCAAGGCAATCTGCATATACTTGATCAACTCATGGCACACTTGATCTGCAAAGCACTGTCAGCCTGACTCCACCACACACAGCCAGACATGCCTTATTGACCTAACGTGACTGATCCAATCCATCTATTCTGATTCTTGGTTGAAATGATCCATCATACTCGTTTGTCCCATTTAATCTGCTTGACTGATTTGACCCACCCAATTCATGGTTTGTTCAACTTGTCCAACTCACACATATCATGGTCAGCACTTTTGGCCTTGCATGATTATTCAGCCTTTATGCCCGTCCAACCAGTCTGATTTATCAACATATTATTTGATTGGCTCGCTCAACCAGATAAACTTACTTGATTAGTGCAACTCGATCAGCTTGTCCATCCTAACTAGTTCAGTCTTTCAAATGAAGATATTTTAGTTTGTACAGTTGGAAAGCTGCCTCATTCCAGCGTAAGCCATGGAAGCATTTATTCCACCATAATAGCCATCCAACTTAAATTGATCCATTCTAACGAATCACTTGTGTACAATAGGAATTCTCATATCCCCTACATAAAAAATAGGCTTGGCCACAAAAGTTTCATCAGCTCCAGCAGTGGATTCCTTAATGATTAAGCCAATACTCGAAAAATGATCAATTCTATTCCATCCTCACAAACATAGCCATAGCAGGTGATCACTGAATGTAGCAATTTACAAGCATGGAAATAGTTTTGATTCTGTTGTTTATCATACTAACTAGCAGATATACAACAACAATCAAGTCTTTACTCCACTAAATGAGGTCAAACTACAACAACAATCAAGTCTTTACTCCACTAAATGAGGTCAAACTATATGGATTCTCCTACATGACTCGATTGCCTACTATATCCTCATCTATATTTAAATAAATTTTATCCCCTACTAACTAAAAGATATCTATAATATAATTTTTATCCAGAGAGGCATTATCAGAGCCCAACTTTTTATCATTCCCTAATAACGCAACATAACATAACATAATCATCTCTTATCAAACCAGCATGCCTTAATGTTAAAACACCAGGAGCAAACACATTATTTTCCAAATTCAATTATCTCCTATGAAAAATCACTAAACAAGAAATGATTGCCAAGCTATTAATGATAATTGTTTAGGTCAAATATAATATAGGAGCTCCAAGATAAGATCAATGTTTGTAAGAATATTCTGAAGGTAGGTAGTCTAAAGGACTTCTAAAGTGTAAAGTTGAGAGTCCAACATAACCCAATAGTTAGATGGGCAAAAAAGGGGTAACATTGGGTTATTTTCTTAAGCAGTAAATTGTCGTTTATGTGAGGTCAGATTTGGACCAAACCCCAACAGGGACCAGCCTATGAGCTCTCCTAATTTGTATTATTATACAAGTCTTAACAGGACACAATATATAGAGAACTCAAGCTCAAACATGCAAAGTTAGCATGTAAAAGTTATGCTACGTCAGATTTGGGTGTGAATATTCAACATGGGTATGGATCCAAAAATCTAACATCACTTTTTTAAAATCAAAAAAGAAATGTATGACAATCTAATAGAATAATCATAAATCTACTCATGATATCTCTACTGCTTATAATTTAACACTTTGACAACTATAGGTTCTATTATGTATAATCATGAATCACACATGAGTTATTTCTTGTATAGACTTGTGAGCAATGATTAAGCTATAAATCCAGCTCAACTAAAATTTTAGATGGTCAATTCACATCAGTGCAGCAACTCCACAAAATAAATAGACAATATAAAGATTCCGCATGAAAAACAAGTGTCAAATTACAGGAAGGCACTCTCTCATCCAGATTTGAATAACAAGACAGCTATCTTATCCACATAAAAATAAATGAAGTGGTCGGTCTCATGTGTAACATAGGATCCTGCATACCCACAAGTGAAATTAATATGACATGTAACCTCCTTGGAAAGAAAAGGATATTAAATTTGATGTCTACAATACATGTATAACTGAGTATAAGATAAAGCAAGAGAGAACAAAATTGATTAAATAAAATACATGTATAACTGAGGATAAGATACATGTATAATCAAAGAGAGCACTACTTGCTTGTTTACTTGAATGAATAAATATAAGAGAAGAGTGGAGGGAATGGAAAAGGATTTTTTTTTATAAAAAGTGTAAATTGATCTTAGTTTTTATGTGCTTTTCTTAAACTTGTATAAAAGTAGATGTGCAAGGCTATTCTAGTGGTATACAACAACAATCAAGTTTTATCCCACTAGGTGGGGTCGACGCTATTCTAGTGATATCAGAATCCTAAATTCTCACTAATTTTTGTGAAAATAAGTTACCAAGAAAGTAAAGCAATAAAACCCAACCTAAACAAGATCTTCTGTTTTCATGTAATTAGAAGCTGAGTTTGTGGGTACCTTATTTAGAATATAAGGAATTATATCATAAACAAAACCTAATGGAAGGTATTTTTTTTTTGGAGTTATTAGTTAAAAGTACTAATCAACTTAATGGACATGAAAACTTAGTTAATCAATCAACAAGGTACACTAAACTTAACAATGATATAAACATGTAATGGAAGGACAAAATTGAAACATCAAAAAAAAATGGAAAACTTTGTTCTATTCAGATCCAAAAATGAATGTTGGGTGAGTATAATTTGGTGCAAGCTAATAATTAAGAAAAGGTCCCATGCTCATAGAAGTTACTGTGATATTAAGCAAAAGAGCAGTAAGTACTATGACAAGAAACAAAAATGAGAAGTCCAATGATTCACAATCACTAGAGATGGAAGAGATTATTCTGTAGATCCTCTTATAGCCTGTTTTGAACCACATACATAAATTTCTACCAATCTGTTTATTGTTTTTTTTTTATCTTGAAGATCATGGATGTGCCATCTAACAACCAAGATTATTTGACAATACTTGGACATAACATCAATAAGACGTTTATATTGATATTGAGAGTTGGAAAAAAAAAACACGTGTCGAACAAATACACTCTATGCATGATTCAGTATTCACAGCAGACGTTCGAGAAAATTAGGATATGTTTTGGAGTAATTTACACGCAAACTAGAACCAGTGATCCATCCCATGTATGAACAATTCCACAGTTCAATTTGGTACCAATCTTAAAAGGTGATATTAAGAAGCATTATCTTGCTTGTTCAGAAGCTTATTCAAGTCTACAGGTGCACAATATCCATAAATAACAAAGGAAATCATACTGCTAAAGTAACACGACTAGAATACATTGACATAAACTTAACCAGCACTCCTGATTCCTGAATCCTGAATCCTGAAATATCTACAACCCAATCAATTAGCACGATAGCCAGTAAACATCTGCCACTAGGATTTTTTTCCCCCGTTTGGTTGACCAATCAATTAGTTTTGAATACGAATTTCTCTATGCAAGAGACGAACAGCCAAAAAAAAAAGTACTCAAAGAGTACAAAAGCTTAATAAATTTGTCGAGGATTTTTTTTAGAGAGAGAGAGAGATAATGCGTACCGAAGTCGCGACCAACAATGCAATGCCAAGTTTGCCCGTACTTCTTATCAAATTCCTTCTTGATGTACTCGGCAACTTCCTTAGCTAATGTGTGCTTCTCAAATCCCTATTTCCACAAAAGAGAAGAAGCCAAATCAGGGAAGAGAATGCAGGGGGAAAAAACAGCGTTTTTTCTCGAACACCTACTCCCACCAACCGAGTTTAAGGGACAAAATGCCAAGAAAAAGCGAAATTTTCGAGCACAAATGTCGCCGAGTAGAGAACAAAGAAAGAGAATGCATTAGATCAGACGAGAAGGCTTACAGCCCGGGCGCAATCGATAGCATCGACACGCATCTTCTCGCCCATGTCGATGCTCTTGACGACGATTTTGGGCGACGGCGTCGCGTGAGCCGCCCCAGCGACGCTGCCCTTGCTCTGGTCTGCCATTTGCGCTGACCCTCCTCCGCGTCTGCTTCCTTGATCGACGACTCAATGTCGGTGTATAATTTAACAGTTGAAAAAAATTATAATTAAATTCGTAATCTTGTTTTATCACTCTTTTTTACCATTCTTCTTTCTAATATCTAGATTTTAAGTATAAATTAATTTTAAATTCTAAAAAAGAATAAATGTTAATTTCTTTCTAAGATGAAAATGTCCATAAATAATTCGCCTCTATAAAGAATGTTACCTCTTTCATTATTATTTTCCCAACCATTCTTTCGTTTTTTTACCATACATAATTATTACCCCTTATTTCAATAGCAAACCCTAGACATATTAAATATAGCATACATTATTTTTAGAAAGGAAAAAAAAAATACAAAAGCCTTATGAAGATAGCATGGATAATTATTTAATTGGTCTAATTTTATTATCACAACTATTTTACATTATGAATTTTAATTCAAACTATTTCAATATAGAACTATAGTAGTTTTGGTCATTAAATCGAATTAATTTTAACTAAGTTAAAATATTTTTATTTAATAGTTTAAACAGTTTTAACTGATATTAAAATAGTTTGGTTAAAAATTAAAATGCACCCCAAATTAACATAAACATCATATCTCCATTTTCAAAAAAAAAAAAATTAAATGAGCATCAAATCATAATTTTAATTCAAAAATACCCTTCAATTCAATAATACTATAAAATCTATAGCTTTTACAATGGTAAGAAACTAGGAGGTAGCGATTGGATGTATACCGCGAAAAAGGTTAGCCCAATCAATCAGGCGATCGATTGGGAAGCAATATTATAAGCACAGAAGCTTTCCCAATCAATCAGTCGATCGATTGGGGGCTGGTTTTCTCGCGCGATCGCGAGAAAGCCTAAATCAATCGGTCGATCGATTCAGGCGTTTTCTAGAGAATACAGAAGAATGCTGAATCGATCAGTAGATCGATTTAGCCTCCCTAATAGATTGACCGATCAATTGGGAGGCAACAGTTGCGTAGGATAAAGTCGTTGGTGAGCGTCTTTCTCCGCAGTTCTTCCTCTCCATTCCCAGCGATCTCTCTCATATATTCACGCCAATTCTTGAGGCTTTCTTGGAGCAAAGTGTTGCTGCATTTCTAAGGTCAAGAGGCGTTCCACAAGGAGAAGAAGCAAGCTAGGGTTTTGTAAATTTTGTAAGACTTGTATTGTATAAGCTTGTTTTTCTTTTTCTTATTGTATTGAGAGTGTGTGTAAGGCTTCTCCGCCTTCGATAGTTGCCGTAAAAGAGTGCTTTCATAGTGAAGTGTGTGTCGATGTGGATCCTTGGATTAGTCACCTCTTCTTGAGGTGGATACCAAGTAAATCCTTTGTGTTAGCATTGTAAGTTTGCTTCGAGTTCTTTCCGTTGCAACTACATCATCACAAAGCAAGACAACAAGCGCGACGAGCTATTCACCCCCCCTCTTCCCCTTCTTCCCCTTTTAGCGCAAATTGACCCTAACAGTTGTAGGCCGAAGGCGCATCTACCACAATGAAGTTTGTGATCCTTATCCTCTTCAGGTGCTCTTCTCCAAGTGAGATGGACAGCTTGGTCTGCCTGATCAGCAACACTTCGTTGCCCGTGAAATCATAGAACGAGGTCATCATTGGCAGTAGCTCACCTCGGTCAATTTGTAGCTGGTTAAATGTCTTTTTGAATATGATGTTCACCGAGCTCCCAGTATTCACAAAAGTTTAATGGATTGTATAATTGGTGATTATCGGTCGGATAATTAGTGCATCATCATGAGGAGTTTCCACTCCCTCTAAATCTCTTGGGCCGAAACTGATTTCGGGTTCTTCAGCTATCTCCTTGATGCAGCCAACAATGTGGATCTCGAGTCGCCGAGTATGCGACTTTCTTGCTCGGTTAGAGTTTCCACCGGTCGGCTTGCCGATGATCATTCCTATTTCTCCCTGAGCGACGTTACTTCGGTTCTCTTCCTCCCGTGCCGACAGCTTGCTCTGCTCTGTAGAGACTCAAGCGAGACTTCAATTGCTCCCACGCTGAGGCTGATGGTGGCATGGTTCGATTGTTGCCCTTTCTTCCCTACCGACCGTTGATCGGTACCTTTGTCTCTAATCAGGTGATAGGTATCGATGATGATCTCCCCGCAAGGTTGACCAGCTAGCTGCCAGGTCGTAGCAGTCCTTGGTGTTGTGCATCGTTGACTGATGGAAGGAGCAGAACATTGGCGCCCACATCTTACCTTTTGCAACCTTTGGCCAAGTGGCAGCCATATACTGCACGACATGTGCCCTTGGCTCGTGTGGTGATGCTCCTGACCGAGGCCCCTTGGGGGGTTGATGA
>JBBMJZ010000048.1:9933043-9948419 GCA_037833815.1 Zingiber zerumbet | reverse complement strand
TGTCAGAAGAGCATGTCTGGCGCCATACTGCTACAGTCCGAGCACCTCCTTGATGGGACAGCGGAACCTTCCGTCGTACGAATCTGCGTATGGCCTGGTCATCGAATATGCCTGTTGTCAGCGATAGAGGTTACTAGGATGACGCCCCCACTGTCCCATGTCTTTTGGTTTCCTCTCCCCGGGCCAAGTGTCCAGCCGCTCGGCAGGCGCCTTACCTCCGACCCTGCGTAGGTGTTGGTCCGACCGAGAAGATTCATGGCTGCCTGCTCGGTCGAATACTCTTGTTTCATTGTCTGGCGCCTCGGCCGGTCAGACAGACCGCTCGCCCCTGTACCCTTGCCTTGCGCCACGGCCGAGCGGACCCTCCGCTCGGTCATACAACCTTTTTACCTTGGCGTCGGAAACCCGGGCTCATGGTCGGGTTGCTGTTCCTTCGGCTGTGGGACATAGCCAGGCGATCGGCATAGGATGCTCGTTCGGCGAGCCCATGGGGTTGACCCCCCCCGACTCCTGACCTCCACGTATCGTTGACCTTTCGCCTATGTGAGCCCCCGGCCTTATCACCGGATCAATTAATTTTGATAGAATATTTAAAATATAATAATTATTATAAAAACTAATTATTGATGGTGTATTAAAATTATAATAATTAAAAAAGATTAAGATATATATCATTGCCATTTAATTAAAAATTAAGATGGTAACTAATTAATCATTCTCAATAATTATTGATGTTTTATCGTACTTTTTACATAAGATTGTTTAAAAGATTTGAGCCCGTGACTCCCTCACTTTAACTTCTTATTAATTTTAAAATAATCTCTATAAAACTCATTGACTCCCTAATCTGAACCCGAGCCCGATCGAGCAGCCCGGTTCAAATTTAGCCCGGCTCGATCCTCTCACGCATCGAATTATTAAGGGGAAAAGTATAAAGAATAAATAAAACAGTGGAAAGCGGCTTAATAAAATAAATTAAGGATGGAAGCGTCGCTCTGCCCTAATCGCATCTCGCGTCGATCGTTGATCCGCTCCGTCGGCGACTTCCAAAGGTGCGATTTTCCTTTCTCTCCCACCCTGTTTGCCCTAATTCTGCGTCCATGCCTTCCGACGGATCTTGCCCGTTCGTGTTTGGAGTCGGGGATCGGAATGGGCGTCTGTTGTTCGGATCACGGGCAATGGCATGCGATAATCCAGTTTGAAGCGTTATTTTGCTTATTTGATTGCGGTAGTTTAGTATAATTTGGCTTGTTGATCTATTAGATTCTGACTGTTTGGAGGGAAGGCTTGGCACTAGTTGTAGTTTGAACAATCTTGGATCCTATTTGCCTATATACTAACCTGGGCCATAGAAGGTCTAAGACATTGTTGAGTGTTAAAAAGGTAGCTTTTGTAGCTTTGGAAAGTCCGCATATTTAACTTTGTTGCTTCTGTTGTCTTATTTTTGTGCGATTGTCAATATGTCTTAAGTTATGGTACGTCGAGTTTGATAGTTATAGAATAAAATTAGCCTGCCTATTCTATTTTGAGTTTCCAATTTCTGTCGAGTGATCCTGGTACTTTCCAGCTTCTTTGTTTGAACTTTTACTCTATGGAAAGTTTAAGTTTTTTTACTGCCTTTTTTAGCTCTCAAAAATCTCTGCTTGGGATTCATATAAGAATTTATGTTGGTCAACCAAGGTAACCAGCTCTTGCTTTCTTCTTCAGAATTCAGAACATCTCTCCTGTATATAATAAGCCTATGAAAACAATGCTGTAATTTGTTGAATCTTTCTCTTCATCTAATTGTTCTTTTTGCAACCATTGGGGTTCAGCTACATGAGTTTTGTACCTCCATTTAGAGCCCTATGCAGGGTTATAAGCCTATATACCTAGTAATATACAAATTAATTAAATATTTTTTAGCATATTTATTATTGTTTTCTTTGGTTTTCCTTTCTACCATACACTTACCACTCTAATAGATTACCTATCTAGATTATAGGGGATCACTTCTTTGCCTTCTTCTTTCTAAAGCATTATGTATACTTTTAGGGGATGGAATGCTTAATAGATCATGCATGCATATTAAATTCATTTTCATAGAACACTAGAACTTATGGAAACAAAATTATCTATTTTGGAAATCATTATTGTTCTAAATAATTCTATAATTTGTTGTTTTCTTCCTTGCAGGGTTTCTTTGTTATGTTAATTTGAGTTTCTGCTTTATTGTATTGTGAAGAAATGGACGATGCAGGAATATCAAGCTTTTGGGGACCGGTGACATCTACCATTGAACTTTGTGAGGAGAACTATGCATATTCTTCATATATTGCCGAATTTTACAACACTATATCAAACATTCCCTGCATTCTTTTGGCGCTCATTGGCCTGATAAATGCCCTAAGACAAGGATTTGAGAAAAGATTTAGTGTTCTTCATATTTCCAATATGATCCTTGCAATTGGGAGCATGATATTCCATGCCACGTTGCAAAATGTGTAAGTTCCTTTGCTTTTCTCTGTGCATTTTCTTTTCAACTAACAACAACTCATGTCTTTGCAATGTAATTTTCTCTATGTGGCCATCTTTAACTTCTGTTTGCAGCACACTGAAGGGGGAAAACATGCATCTATGGTAGAAGTCCTTGTTTCCATTTACCTCATAAATGTCATGATTAGAAATTCATATATTGTATATTATAGCTTTAAATTCACATATACCTCATAAATGTTGTTCACATCATGGTTGGCAGAATCATCTGTTGTGACATTGTCGGAATCAAGACGGGGTTTAGTTCTAAAAGGAGGAAGAAATCCCATTACCAATTGAGGAAGAAGGCAAGTCTACTGCCATTGATCCAAAAGGAGATTTTCTCGTGGAAGGAGCAGCTTTTCCAAGCATCAAAACTTAGGGTGTTCCTTGTGATATTACACCTATAATATTAGATTATATAATATAATAGTTTATATAATATTACACCTGAAACACAATTTTGAATTTAATAATAATGATCCTATTAATAACATTTTATTATTTATTATTCTGTACATAAAATTTTGTTTATTTATTTCATTTTAATGTCAAATCAATACTATTAATAATATAATCAAGAATTGTATTTATTTATCTTTTATTAATAATGATACTATTAATTTATTTTGTTTATTTTTGATATAAGATAATCTTATTAATAATATTTTTTGGTTATTTATTTGCTTATTTATTTTTAATATCAGATTAATCAAATTAATAATATTATTTATTTGTTTAATAAGACAACTTATTTATCTCTTCGTTGTTTATTATTAGATTATTGATAATATTTATTCACTTTTAATATCAGATTATTATGCACGTGTTAGTTTGTGTCACATTGTCTAATCAGATTAGGATTTTATTTTGTTTTTATGTAGTGCTATTTATATTTCATTATTTTTGTTGATTATTAATCCTCTAGTTTTAAAATATTTAATTATATTTGTATTAATTAATTTTGTTAGAAAGAGATGGCAAATAATAAATCACTAATTCAAAGAGGGTGTTGATCAAAGAGAATTGATGAGATAATTGTTGATTATGAAGATATTGGATGAGAAAATGATATATTACTAAATTTTAAATAGTTATTTCTCATCAATCACAATCCCACTGATTCAATATAGCCGATACCTATGTGCTTAGAAAATGCAATGGTGATACCAAATTACCAATATTGACAATCGTGATTTACATGATTAGAAGCTGGTCAATAATAAAAATTTACAATTATTGATGTTGGATTAAAGTTATATATCATAAATTCCCATTTTATAACCTGCAACTATTTGATTTGCTTTTCTTTTTTTCCAACAATTTCCATTATGGATTTTATTTAATATTTTCTTTAAGTTTGCCCAAGAACTAAACAGATATACTAAAATAACAAGGTTGCATATAACTATTAGATGTTAGTGACAAACTTTGATTTTTGTCTCTCTTTTCCTTTCATCAGTTTCCATTAAGGATTTTATTTTTATTCATTTTTTTAGTCAGGTATCATGCCCAAATTCTGAACAGATAATACTAAAATAACAAGGTTTCTTAGATACATTAGTTAGTGGGCAGATCCGAAGACACTTCATATCATGTTTAAAGCTAAACTCACATATACTTGCAAGATCAAAATTTGAAGGGATATATAATACTTGATCTCCATATTTCAATCTACTTTTACGACTCTAATGCCTTAAGTTTAGATTTTGTTATTTGGAGAATACACTTCTACAAATTGTAGTGACATTTTGAAAATTTAGTAATGGAACATTTACAAGCATTTATGTTTTGCTTTAGTTTGTCTTAGTGGTTGTTTGTCTGTGGAACATATTTTTAAAAAGATGGTATCATAGCTTTCTATTTATGCGTTAAATATAACAATTTTCCATGTTTTTTATGATCTCTTCCAGACTACAGCAGAGCGACGAAACACCAATGGTATGGGAGATGCTGCTTTATCTTTATGTTATTTACTCGCCAGATTGGCACTACAGGAGCACTATGCCAACTTTTCTTTTCATATACGGTGCTGCCTTTGCCGTGGTTCATTTCTTCGCACGGTTTGGAATAGTTTTCAAGATACACTATATCATCCTTTGCCTTCTGTGTGTCCCTCGGATGTATAAGTACTACATACAAACAACAGATATTGCAGCTAAACGGCTCGTCAAGCTCTACGTGTTGACCATCTCCCTAGGGACGTTATGCTGGTTGTTCGACCGAATATTCTGCAAGAAATTATCGCACTGGTATATTAACCCTCAGGGTCATGCGTGGTGGCATGTGCTCATGGGATTCAATTCATACTTTGCAAACACATTTCTGATGTTCTGCCGGGCGCAGCAGCGCGGCTGGGAGCCGCAGGTTGTTCTCCTCTTCGGCTTCTTTCCATATGTGAAGATCCATAAGCCCAAAAAGCAAGAGTAAGGTGTCAGTTCCAAAGTGACATATTTTGTTAGTTTTAACTAAGCATGAACTGGAACTTGCTTTGTATCATAACTAACATTGGAGTGGAGTCCATGCCGATAGGGTCGATCATGCTCTATTTTATTTTATTTTTCATTTTTTTTCATGTGTATGTTTTGTAAGGTAAACTCAGAATTGGATTCAATTTTTTTTTCTTCGAATCATGTATCAGTCTTTTATTATTTATTGTTATGAGCTTTTGTCAATCAAGACAGATTTATGAGATTGAATTGTATTTTGTCTTTAAATTCTAAATTGTGAAAAATGTCTATTGTCAGACCGATCAAAAACTCATCATTTGGCAGGCTGAAGCTAGCCAGCCTAGCTGGTTGAGAATTTCTTAATCCAACTCAGCATAGATTGTGGATTAGGAAAAACCTACAGAAAAGATTGACTTCAAACTGCATCGCAAAGCCAAGTTAGATGTGAAAAGACTCGTGGAAAACTCTTTGAAACAACTTTTATTGCATATGCAACCAACACAATTAAGATTTTTGAACTATACGATGAGAAGACATCAAAAAGTGTCTAGAAAATACCAAGGGAAACTTCAATCTACCATAGCAGCGATCTAGTTGGTGTGTTCCGATCAAGACATTTGCGTTTCGTTTGAACTTAGAACCCTGCTCAGCCCTTTCAGCTTGGGCTCGACTCAAAACCCTACATAAACATTACCGAATGCATTTGTTGCAACTCCATAGCATTATCAAAATGCGACCGAGTAACCCAACGGTTAAATAAACAGCTAGCTTCATTGTGTCTGATGATCATTGCTCAATGCTGGATCTGATCGTTGTCTTTTATGTCCTCCGTCGCATAAATGCAGAGAGACGCACAGATCTTCACCAGATGAGTTCGCTAATGACGACAGGTTTTTCCTTTCCGGTCCATCCTCTTGATCCCGACGCACCGGGGAAGTGCTGAAGTTCAGGATGAACTGATGTTCTTCGACCTTGTTTGCCACCTCGACAGTATCCACCTGAAATTCAACACCTGCACGCGATGGATTAGTTTCTGGAACAGAAGCACACCTCCATGAGGGGAGATATCGAGAGTTATTAATACCAATAGGTTCGTATATCTCATCCGTCTTTTCGTTTGGATGGGTGCATACTGTAGGAGATGATTCGCCGACTGTAGAGTTAATAGCCGCTGCTAGAGCAAATCTTTGCTCCTGAAGGGCATCTTTGATTATGGAGAGAAAAAGGAACAAAAATCGAACATGTCAATATCGATACGAGGAAGAAAATGAGATAGTTAAATGAGAAAAGTAAACCTTGAAGTTCTTCGCTAGTCGTTATAAGATCAAGTTCCAAAAGATCAAGAAGGCGACCAAGATCGACTCCGCTCGTCCAATTCTCTGGACCATGACCACTTTTCAGTTTCAATCTTCCCCGGTTGGCGGTCCCGCCCCAGATGATCCCTACCGGCTGCGGCTTCTCATCATCTTGTCCTGTTAGAATTATGAGACTTCCACTATCACCTTCCAGATCAAACGTCTGCTGGTTCTCACCCACGACAAGAAAATCTGTGAAGAAGCATATCCCTTTTTCATCGTTATACTCCAAGGCATATGCCATCACAGTGCCAGTTGTCAATCCAGAGCTTCTTCCAACCTTGACGACTTGCCTCCCAATCAAGCTGCCGATTGGTGCTTGTAGATCTATGACCTTGACATTTCCAATATCACCCAACCCCTTCACAGTGGTGGTGACACAAGACACATCAAAGTCATCGGCGAAAGGAATGAGCGCACCATCTGCCCGCACAAATGTTTCTGCAGGCGCATTACGAAGAAAGAGTTACGACCAAGTATCGCAGAGCATGAGCAGTTGAGATAAATGACACCCTCCACTCCCATCTCCAACCTTTATACATGCAACTAACGAGTTCCATTTTACCCTTAACCCCGATTGAGGAATGTTATTTATTATCAAATTCTAGAAGCATCATAATCATTAGTCCCAATTCCCCAATTTCTGTTGTGCCCATTTCAGTGTGCAGAGATTCCTAAGTGCCTAGTTATTTTAGGTCGGATTGAATTTCCCCCCGGACCTTAACATGGTGTTGAAGAAGCGGGCCCCCCACTTAAGTGGCTAGCTACCTTGAGGAAAATTGGGATCATATTCGATTTGATGGATTGGGTCTTCGTGGGTAAGTTGTTGTCCTAGACATTGATATGTCAAGATGTGAGGGGGACCCCAATGTGTTCCTATACTTGCTTGAGTCACTCAATTCTACACCTAGGCGATTAGCCATTTTTAGGATTGTGCCACTCCCAGTCTTTAACAGTTTCCAAGTAAACAAGCCCTGGAAAGGGCATTAAATATATACAGACAAAACATGTAAACACTAAGCATTATAAACCGTAAAAATTTGAACTATTAAGTTCATTTTTACCTGGGTTAGTTCCGGCATAGATCCCATACCAAACGTCATCTGTGATAAATGATGTTGCCCTTTCAACAGCACCCAGATAAACTCCAGGACCGAGATTAGGTGGTAAAGGATGAAACATCTTCTGGTTAGGGTAATCCAAATCAACTGCAACATGGCGATTAGTGAGGAAACCAACTTGTTTATTACCCGTTCGACTTTTCACAATGGCACCTAAAGTTCCATATGTTTCTTGGCTTGCAACCTGGTTATGCATCAACCAGAGAATAAGGATATTCTGGTCTCTATCAATGATAGTGAGAACAAGTAGATAGAGATTCATACGTGTTTAGAATCGGTTACAAAGGTTTAGAATGAACGATAAACAAATTGAAGCAAAAAAGCGAATGTACCTGAGAACCTGAACCGATACATGGATCACTTTTACAAAGGTTTAGAATGAACAATAAACAAATTGAAGCAAAAAAGCGAATGTACCTGAGAACCTGAACCGATACATGGATCACTTCCACGCAATCCATCTACAAGCTCATTGTACAGTTGCTCCTTGGGAGTTGGTGCTGGTGCACCATAATAAGAGAATTCCACCACATCGACATCACACCATATACCTCCCGGTCCCTGTTCAAAAAGAAGTAGGCAGCATCAAATTGAATTTCTCAAGTTTATATGGTGCACTGAAACTCCATAACGCATACAACAACCACAAAACGAATTGTGGTTGCCAATAATTTTGGATGGATGCACAAAACTAATGCATCATTGTTAATGTTATTATATTGTTAATAACATTAATCATCCTTATATGCAATCTGTACAATGATGTATGATATCAAGTGTCGAAATCTACTAGCAATCCAAGAAATAACAAGGAGAAGAAAAATAAATAGTAGTGATTACCTCAAGCATAGATGGAAGACATTGGCTGTGGCTGATCCATTTTCTATGAACTTTCCGAGCAACAAAGACGAGAATTGCTGGAATCTCTGTCAATTGACCTTTTCTTATGCGGAATCCTATTGCTGTACCTAGACTATAGCGACGCAAAATCTTGCTGTGAAATGCCCTTATAGTCATCAGATCAAGCAGTGTTGTGGCTTGTTGTCCGGTTGGAAACTGTCCGAGATGTGCAGGCAATACTCCTTTCTGAGGGTTCCCAAAATAATTAGCTCGACCTTCAGCAGCGCCATGCAACAGTGTTGAGGTTGGCCAAGAGAAGTATGCAGCAGTGCCTTCGGAATGTTGACCGCCTGATGCAATAGGTTGTAGGGGAGATGGACTGTATGAATAAAAGTGATTACATACATTTCTCTCCATGTCCAAGGCTGATTCCTCAGATTGTGCAGACCCTGAGTGATGATGACCTTGAGTGCCTGATAGCCTCATTATCAGAAAAATTATATGCTATTGACAATTCACATGCTCAGGCAACCTAACTGATTGTTGAATTTCCGTTTGAGAAACAAATCCAAAATCTGTTTGCGAGGCTACCAAATTATTCATGAGGCTAGTCATCAAATCCAAAATCTGCAATAGACAAAGTTAAGAAGAAAGAAAAAGAATATAATAAATCAGATTACAATCCTTGTTTATTTTGAGGGTAAAACTTTGGCATGCTTCGCAAGTGTTTAAAATAGGAAAAGAACCAAAATCAAAATGCTATACACGAACAATAACCCTAGCTAAGAATTCCAAAATCCAGTGGCCAAATTAAAGCTCATGGGTCTTCAGATGGATCAATAATCATAGAAACACTTCCTTTTGACCACACAATAAAAAAGAACACAGCTTTCGCCTTCCGATGGTTGGAACTTCAAAAACATTTCAAAAGGGATGAAGGATCCTTTGGAAAAATAAGGGGAAAAAAGGTGAGCATACCTTCCAAAAAAACGCATTTTGATTGTGGGAAAAGATGGAAACTGCCGCAGCGAGGGTAGGAGATCGTCGCGAACGTTCTACGGAGGGATGGCGATAGGCGTTCGGGGACGTGGTCGATTGGCTCAAGTAGTGGATGCCAAAGGCCCAAAGGGGGGGCCGATGCAATCCGGGACTTTTTCTTTCGCGCTGGACAGAGGAGGAGCGCCACAGGGGGAGAGAGCAATAATGGAGGAAGGGAGAGAGGGACAAGGCAGGCGGCAGCCCTCTGGCGATTGTGGCGTGAAAGAGACGGCGGGGGGAGAGAAGGAGAAGAGTGGTGGATCGGTGGATGTGTCATCGGATGAAAAAAGGGTGCAGTGTCATAGTGGGGATGGATGGTGCGATGGGGGCAGGATTGGGAAATGGAGGCAGTTCAGCGTACAGGGAACCGGTTGTCCAACCACTAATCACCACGCCCTCGCTCTAAAATCTAAATTAAGTCCTGATATGTACTTTTATAATTCTAAAAATATTAAAATTCCTAATCTGTTTATGCAAAAGTATACGTTGACCTCGGTCGTCTTATATGATCAATACAATTATTTTATAGAGAGGTAAATGAAGAAATTAAATAGATCAATATTCCAGTTGTTAGAAATTGATTTTTATCTATTTTTATAAATTTACTATGTGTAATGATCAACTTGGTTATGTGAAGGGCTAATCTTGGTTGAGCAAGGATGGCTCGATCTTTGGGTCGAGCACAAGTCGAGTTGGGCATAGACCATAACAGCGCATTAAATTCATCTTGAATACTTAAAAATATAATATATTTTTTATAAAAAAATGTTTTTCAAAAATATATTACTATTTTTTAAAAAAAAAATCAATAAACAAGCTTTGGAGTTACAAGCACAACCCGTGAGACACTAGATTTGGCTCGGCACACAACACGAATTAGTCAATTAGGCACAGGTCATGTCCGACCCAATGGGCGTGGTCAAATACAATCTAAGTGCCAGAATAATGAGCTTCCAACGCAATTACAAAAGCTCATAAAATGCATCAACCAAAGCTTTATTGTCCTTCCTTCATCAATTTGTCTCCTTCCCACGAATATTCCAATGAGCATCGCAAATAGAGTGACTCCTAATATGAACATGAATGTCAAAGCTCCAGATTGAGTAATCATTATTTCAAAAGCTAGTAATCATCTGTGATTTACCTCTTCTATATTGACCCTGAGACGAATTGGCAGCGGCCCTGAGAGCGAGCGTATTCACATTTTGCCACCATGAATACTAAAACTCTATTTCAAGATATAGTGCAGACGATGTGCACATGATATTTCTGACATAATAGTAGAGTTGCAACATTATATGGAGCTGGAAGATATGGTGCATATGCCCATGAAAGTTGAAAGGCAATTCAAAAGGAAGGGTTCAATCAAGCATGGTCAAAGTTCTAATTCATCCACTTGGAAATTTAGTTGGAACAAAAGAGATGATAAAGTTGCATCAAAGAGTAAAACCGAGTTTTTGAAGAATAAAGATGTTGGTTCTCTATTGGTCAAAAGTAAAGAACGTATCCAATCTTCAAGAAATATAGATATTAATGAACCAAGGGGTGGGTGCAAATTCAGGATCCGGATTGTACTAAACCAAGGTTGACTCGTGTGCGAGCACGACCTGTGCATGTCGAATGTCAGACCGGTCGAGGCAAAATTTGTCCAAAAAAATAAGGCAACATATTGCCACTTGAATCTCTTTTTGCTGCATGCTCAAGAGTGTAGCAAAAGTATTAATGTGAAATTAATGGTGATTCCATAACATCTCGATATTAATGGCGGCATTAAACTTATTAATGGTGATTTCGTAACGTCTCAGTATTAATGGCAACATTAAACTCATTAATAATGATTTTGTAACGTCTCAATAACGAAGACATTAAATTCATTAATGACGACATTAAACCCAGCATTAAATTATCATAATTTGATCATTTATTGTAGGCAATGTGAGAACTGTTGGTTGCTACTCGAAATACGTACTGGTTCTTCTGTACAAAAAATTTATACAAGTACTGAATCTTTCCTAGCTACCTATGTGTTCTTTAAAAATTAAGCTCAGAATCGCAAATAGAACTTAACATTATTGATTTCAAGTTTAACTTATCTGTAATTAAAGGTTAGACTTAGATCACAAACGGAACTTAACATTATTGATCCAAGTTCGACCCATGTTACAAAATTGATTAAATATTAATTTCGAAGATCGGCTTCCAGGTTATACATTACGAGGTACTAGGCCTTCTTGGGTATGAGATCATCAACCACATCCTAAACAAAGCCTTTCAAAGAAAATTTAATATTCAATCTCCCCATAGTAACATTAGGTTTAACTACTAAGAACAATCGAATCACAAGATCGAAAAACAAAAGAACACTAAATCGAAACATAAAATCGATTTCCAAAAACGATAGCACCTTGTGTTTGGTATTTCAAGATCAAAAACAAAGAACATGAACTAGTTATAATGTGGAAACAAACAACTAGTTATACATTTCTTTGTAGATTCAACAACCTCTTGATCTTCTATTGTATTCCTCTTCACCTCTTAGACGTCGTGTGGTCGACGATCTTCCAAGATGCAAAGTCACCCGAGCCTTCTTCCTATCTACCAAGTTTCGGCCACCTTCCACCTCCAAGGGATGCTAGATAAGAGTGTCTCCTTCTCTTCTTCTCCACCAAGCAACCGACCACCAAGAGCTCCAAGAGAATTAATGCCACCGGTCACAAAAAGAGAGGAAAAGATAACAAGGAGGGCCGACCACCAAGGAAGATATGAGAGGAACAAGAGAATAGGTTATCCCTTGAAGACACCCTCTACCTCTCTTTTATAATCCTTGGTGAATCCATAAAAGGAAAGTTTTGTAATAAAAATTAAAACTTCCTTTTATTCCTCTATATGGTCGGCCACAACATGATTAAGCAAACAAGGAAAGATTTTAAACAAAAATTAAAATCTATCTTCTAAATATCCCTTTTGTGGAAAGCTATAAAAGGAAAGTTTTATAAATTAAAATATCTCTCTTTTAAATCCTTTTATGGATATCTATAAAAGAAAAATTTTTAAAATAAAACTTTTCTTTTAAATCATGGTTACAAAAAAGGAAAGTTTTATTCAAAATTAAAATATTTCTTTCACATTATAGACAACTACAAATAAGGAAATATTTCTTATCTCTCTTTAATCCTTCGTAGAAAAACTATAAAAGAAAATATTTTAAAAAATTTAAAACGTTCTTTTAAACCATGTGACCTACTCTAAAGGAAATATTATAACAAATAAAATCTCCCTTTTAATCCTATGTGGCCGACCTTATGCTTGGGCTCCAAGCAATGGCCGACCACCTCTTGACTCCAAGCTAGGCTTGGCTGGCCAAAGCTTGGACTCCAAGCTTGGCTTGTGGCAGGCCCCTAGCTAGGCTTAGTTGGGCTATGGGTGGATATAAGGCTTCATATAAGAGGTTACAATAGGGACCGAGAGGAGAAATTGGTTTTGGTCTCTCGATGAATTTGAGCTTCTCGTGTTCGCCCCAAACACCCAACTCAAGTTCATCAATAATAACTCATACCACTAAAGAGCTATTATTGAACTACTGCACCAATCCCAAATTACATTATGAGCTCCTTCTTATCATCAGTGCATTAATCTCCCTATGTTTAAGACACCGAATGTCCACTAATTAAGTAAGTTACTGACAACTCACTTAATTAATATCTTGCTCCAAGAGTAGTACCACTCAACTTTATTGTCATGTCGGACTAAGTCCACATGCAGAGTTTACATGACAATCCTTATGAGTTCCTCTTGGGGACATCATCAACCTAGATCTCTAGGACATAGTTTCCTTCTATAATCAACAATACACCATATAAATAGTATTATCTTCCAACTTATCGGTCCTATTGATTTATCGAGTTAAATCTCACCCATTGATAAATTAAAGAGATAGATACTAAATATACGTGCTTGTTATTATATTAGGATTAAGAGTATGCACTTCCATAATAATCGAGGTTTATTCTTTTATGTAGTCAGTATAAAAAGAAACTACCTCAAATAGTCCTATTTAATACACTCATAGTGTACTAATGCAATTCTATAGTCAAGATAAACTATTATCAAATTACACTATGACCATTCTAATGGTTACCCCTTTCTATTTTTGGTCGTGAGCTACTTTTCATAATTTATAAGGAACTGATAACATAATCTTCTGTGTATGATACCACACACCATGTTATCTCCAATATAAACTAAATGAATAACTGTATTTAACAAATAAACACATACATTTGACCAATGTAATTCTTATTTCAAAAATAAATGTTTATAAAACTAGGCTTTTAGTATACACTCTAACACCTACGATGTCCATTCCCCATTGATCGAACGGACAAGATACTTTGGACGCCTTCATTTTGTCGGTCAGTCGGTGCAAGAGATTGTGATACTTCTAGTGGGACATGCAAGTGGCTAGCATTCGAGCGACATCTTCTTGGAGGGTCGGCTAAAAATATCTAGCCAGGAGTATCTTTCGCGCCAATGAGCGGCCGCTCGAATGTCTTCCGCAGGATCCTTGGTGCACCTCTCGCAAGATGTATTCAGCATTCTCTGCTCCGACACACTTGAGTAGAGGCCTGGAGAAGGCTTTCTTATATAGCTGGTCTCCGACCAGGATGAACCATCCGACTCTCTTTCTCAGCAAGCGAGCTTCCTCCTAATCGGATGGTGTGGCTCCCGACCATAGGAACTCTATCAGAGCTGTCCTCCAGTCGTTCGGGAAGGTGATCCCTTCTATTCGGTTAATGTGCGCTACCAAAGATACTTGTTCAATCGGCTGTGTTATGACGATCGGCGACAACGAACTGGCTAACTCATCTGCAGCATGGTTCTCCGATCGGGGGATCTTCTGGATAATGACCTCTCGGAAGTTGCTTTTCAGCTTCTTGAAGGCCTCCGTGTAGAGCTTGAGTCGGGCGTTGCTTATCTCAAACGTTTTGGACAGCTGCTAAGCGGCCAACTGTGAATCCGAGTTGATGAAGACTTTAATAGCTCCTACGTGCAATGCTGCCTGTAAGTCGGCTATCAGTGCCTCATACTAAGCTTCATTATTAGTAGCTCTGTAGTCCAACCGAACGGACAGATGCATCTGGTCTTCCTGTGGTGAGATGAGCACTATGCTGATCCCGCTCCCCTACCGAGTGGACGAGTCGTTGACGTATATCCTCCAAACAACTTCTGGCTCCGAGTCCTGTACCTCGGTGATGAAATCTGCCAAGGATTGTGCCTTGATGGCCATTCGGGGTTGATACTGAATGTCAAACTCGCTAAGCTCCGTCGTCCACTCAATCAGCCGTCTGGACACCTCGGGATTAAGGAGGACTCTTTCCAAGGCACTATTGGTCATCACAATTATTGAGTGCGCGAGGAAGTACGGGTGAAGTCTCCGTGCGATGAGTACCAATGTATAAGCTAGTTTTTCGAGACCAGTATAACGGGATTCAACATCTTTTAATATATGGCTCAAAAAGTACATCGGTTGTTCCTCGTCGTTCTGCCTAACTAGAGGTGAGCCGATTATATGTTCGGTGGATGACAGATAGATTCGGAGCGGCTCACCAACACACGACTTAGCTAGCACAGGCAGGGAGTTGAGGTACTCTTTGAGCTCTTCGAATGCTCGATCGCACTCTACATCCCATTGAAATTTGGTGGCTCAGTGCAATATTTTGAAGAACGGTAGGCTCCGATCGGACGACTTGGAGATGAATCTGGATAACGCCGTGATCCGACCAGTCAGCCGTTGGACTTCCTTCAAATTGTGAGGTGGGAGCATATCTTTGGTCGGATTCGCTTCAATGCCCTGCTCGGTGGCTATGTAGCCCAGGAAGTGTCCACTCTCCGCGCCGAACAGACACTTGCTCGGGTTTAGTTTGATTCAAAAGGTCCTCAGTGTCTAGCAGTTCTCCTCAATATCTGTGCATAGGTCAGCAGCTCAGAGGGACTTTATCAATATATCGTCGACGTATACCTCCATATTACGGCCGATCTACCACGCAAGACCTTGTTC
>JBBMJZ010000048.1:9916117-9930912 GCA_037833815.1 Zingiber zerumbet | reverse complement strand
CTTATTGTGATTTTAAAATTATATCTTTCTCCAGATTTTATAAATAAATATAAATATTTTATTATTTTATTAAGAATATGTCCCTCTACTAATTAATTTCTGTGAAGCTTAAAATGAAATTATGTTAATATTTTTTTTTCTTTTCACACCGAAAATAATTTCAAGGTTTATTAATAATTTTTACAAATGCATTGGATATGTTGCGATGTATTATTGAGAATTTTTTTATTAATTAATTAGTAATTTAGAGTTCGATATTCAGCTGCGACGTATTATTGAGAATCTTTTTTATTCAATTCGGGATTTGAAGTTCGAGACTCAGCTTGGCTTATTATTGAGAATTTTTTTCATATTTTTCTTAGCTTTTTGACTAAGATCAAATATGATATTAAAATAAATTTTTTTATATGGGGGAGTCTGTTACAGTAGCTTGCTACTGGGATTTGAGAGTCACTCTAGTATTGCACTATTGCAGCATGAGTCTGGCGCACGTTTATCCAATTTATGAGTGACCTTTTGACTAAGATTAAGTGTAGTATTAGTTCTTATCAATTTAATATCTGATATAAAGAATTAAATTATTTTTTTTACTAAGGAGAGTTTGTTATCCGCACGTGTTCCTATATTATATTACACACGCTAGGGGCGGAGCCATGTATAACTTTGGTGGAGTAGTTGCTCCACTTCAATTTTTTGTAAGTACCCTTAAATGTGTATAAAATTATAAAAATATTAGAGTCTTGTTCCACTAAAAAAATAAGTAGGGGCAATACTTAAAAATTAAAACTATTTTTTATACGCCAAATTTTCTTTCCTCATATCTCTTTCTGCATTGCCTCACCTGATATATGGGGCCTAACTTACGTAATGCGTATGCACGATCGCTAGTATATAATTAAGAATCAAGTCAGAGCACCTGGAAATCCAGGTGGGCCCAATATTGCTGGTACCTCGGTTAGGTATAGGGAAGTAAATTAAGGGATACTTTTCTAACTCCATTAATAGATCCAGTAATTTTCAAATATATATATATAGAACATTATGGTCTCAAAAGAGAGAGAGAAGGGATGCTCCAAATTTTTCCTTGGCCTCTTTATCAAGTGCATCATCTCCTAAGTACATGTGAAAGTATGCCCTGCACAACAGTTCACTCTCCACCTTGCTCACCAACTCATCTGTCACTGCATCAAATGAACAAAACCCACACATTTAAAAAAAAGGAAGCAATTATTAATCAATACATTCAACTAGAAGGGATGGATTTGGGAGAGTGAAATAGAATAATTCATTCTTTTTGATGATTTATTTCAATACCTGGATGCATAAATAATTTGAGTGAAATGACTTATTTTGGTTCTAGTTGTTCAAGAGATAGAAGGTCTCCCTCCATCTTTATTCAAATATAATATAATAGTATTTAATATGTCATCATTTGATAATTAAAATAGGAATAAAGAAAATGAATTAATGAAGTAAATTGATCAAGTCAAGCAAAGAAATAGCTAGTCAAGTTAACCGGTAATGGGTCAATTGAGCTAGTTGGATAAGAAACTAAGTTAAGATTGAGCAAGTCACTAAGACAATACGGCGGGTGCATGTGTCAATCAAGACAAACGTGTTGTTCGAATCAACTTTGTAGGTCAGGTGGGCATGCCAATCAAGTGGATTAACCAAGCAAATTATGTTGAGTAGATCAACCAGGTCAGATGCCTCAAGTGTACAGGATGATTGGAATAATGTCTTAAGTCAAACCTCACAACCTTTTGTTTGCAGCACATAATCAGGGAACCTAGTGATTTCGATGACTGTTCCAGCAGGCAACTTCATGCTATCCTTTGCAGCTCCCATAAACCTGTAACAAAACTGTTTATGATCAGTAAGTAGTTCTAGAAATAGATAACTGTCTATGTTACTCGACTTCGAATACAAACATCCTCATACATAGTTGTTAGTTCCTCATCGGTTTGGTCGCTGGTGAGCTTCTTTAGTGATGCTCCAAGTCCTTCATCAAAGTTCTTCCTCACAAGGCTCATGGTGAGGCCCCCAAAGACTATCACCAGCCTCACAACCATGCCAACATCACTGTTGATCACTGATTCATACATTTCCTTTGTGGCCATCTCTGTAGCCTCCCCATGTTTGGGCCTTAGCAGTTGCTTCAACCCTGCAATGTCACCATAAATTCCTGCAATAAGAACAACAAAAAGTTCCAGTCACTTCACATGAAGCCAAAGTTCTCAAGACAAATCGTCATAAAAATGCATTTAATATCACCAAAGGCATAGATGCTTAATCCAAATCCCAGAATCTTCTTTCTCCTCAACCCAGTGGCTTGCAGCTGCATGCCATTAGGCAGCTTGACAGGGAATGGGACACCAGTTTTGGGCTCCACTACCATACCATCCTTCTCCTTCTCCATTGTTAGCTTTGTTGCAGCCTCATCTCTTGCCGTTTTGTGCTCATTCTCCTCTCTGGTTTCTTCTTGAACCAGCTCAGCTTCCATTGTTGTGGGAGTAGTGAGGGAAGGCATGCAGATGAATTAATTTATAAGGAGGTAGTGTTCGGATGGGGAGCGGGGAGGAGTTTAATTGATTGGAAAGGTTAACTGATTATGGTTGGGATATGCCTACTCTGCTGATTCATTGAATGCGCATGGACATCAAATTTAAGTTTCTGGTTGGATTGTTGGGAGAGTTTGAAAAGTATCCTTATGGCTCAGTTTACTAATGCCGGAGTTTGGGATGAAAGGTTAACGGGCTGAGGCTGCAAGTTCATGGTAGGCTCGCGAATAGGTTGCAAGATTGCAGCTATGCGACCAATGGGCTCACAACTAAGCTGTGAACTCATGGCAAGATGATTGACAAACTCGCAAGCTCACGGCCAGAGTTCACACTAGGAGCTCGAGTTCATGAGCGATGGAAGATAGTGCTCATGAAGAGGGGTGAGCAATCAAGAAAATTTTAGGACTCAAGCTTAAATTATATATATTTTTTACAAATAACACTAAGATAGATTTCCGAAATTGATGATAAAAACTACAGGCTTTATGAAACTCTGATGGTTGAAATATTTGAATGAAAGATATGGTGGGAGGAGACAAAAATAGTAAAACATATACCTAAATATTGATTGCCATTCAGCCGCAATTGACTGCTATGGTCAAACCTATACAAAGAAGATTTATCAATTGATTTTTTCTGTTCGATTATGTCTCTTAGGGATATAGTGAGTCTATTTACACACATATTACTAAATTGAACTAATACTGTCACTAAAGTAAAATATTATTAGGTAGATTTAGTGTATTTTATATTGATAAATGTATCTATCAATTAATAATAGAGTATAATTAGCTCAAAGGAAAATTACTTTTAGATCATATATATATATATATATATATATATTTAAGAGAAGTGAGAGAGAGATGATACCTTGCACACCCTTACCCTGCACACTTATGGGTGACCTTCACAAGTCTGAACGCTCGGAAGCACTCCTGAGTTTGCCGATTCATTTTTTGAGAATCAGGGCGCCCGAACCGCGGAGGACCGTCCATGAGCGTGCAGGGCAAGGATGTTCAGGCTAAAATTTTTCTCTCGATATATATATTTTCTTGGCATTAATTGTGAGCAATGTTTTTTCTCTTCTAATCCAGTGCAATATTAGCGACATTCCTACACTTGATCAAATTTTGCCCAATGGAAGGAGTACATCATCATTGTCTTAGACTGCATATATTTGCAAGAGTCTAAACATTATGAAGTTATCAATTCCAGAACCAATTAAGGGTTCCATAACTAAAGCTGAGTATGTTAAAACTTTCCGGAAACAACTTGCAGACCGTTTCACTTCAAATGAAAAAGGTCAAGACAACTTTAGTGTTATCAAGTTTTGTCTCTAGGGATGTAAACGAGCCGAACTGAGCCGAACAGTATTAGGCTCGAGTTCGGCTCGTTTAAGTTATATTCGGGCTCGAGCTTGAATCGAGCTTTTATCACAAGGCTTGAGCTCGACTCGTTTTGGAATTACCAAGCTCGCGAATAGGTCGAGCTTGGCTCGTTATTAGCTCGATTATCGTAGTTAACGAGCCTAACTTATTAAGCGAGCTCGGACTCATTTTAGAGCTCGTTTTTTGGCTCGTTTTAGAGCTCGTTTTGCAGGCTTGTTAAGCGAATTCGAAAACTCATTTGAATAAATATTCAACAAACCTAGCAACTAAAATAATATAAATTCAACACATCATTGAACATCCAAAACTACTACATTAAACTTTTAAACTCAACACATCATTGAACATGCTTGCGAGCCCTTTAATCGAGTCGAGCTTGAACTCGAGTTCACAAGCCTATAAACAAACATGTTCTCGAACTCTTTAAACGAGCTGAGTTTTAGCCCTTTAAACGAGCTCAAGCTCGAGCTCGCGAGCCTATAAACGAACATGTTCACGAGCTCATGAGTCCAATGTCCTTAAGCTCGAGCTCGACTCGATAAAACTGTAGAGCTCGAGCTCGGCTCGATAAGATAAACGAACGAACTCGAACAAGTTTTTTACCGAATCGAGCTCCAAATAACTCGTGAAAAGTTCATTTACATCTCTATTTGTCTCAATGCGGTACAACGAAGACATTATGGAGATGTCTAATCTCGCTGCAAGATGTCTGAGAGTATATTAGTGCGCTTTACCTTGATGTCACTCCTGCACAGTTCACTCTTTTTAAAATTTCTTATAATGCTCAAAAGGAATAGTGGATATTAAATAAATTTATTGCTCAATGTGTACAAGAGGAGGATAGACTGAGGAGTGAGACATTTGAAACTGCTCACTGAACATCCGCTTCTCAAGGTTCGAGCTAGAAAAGGAAAAAGATCAACATTAAGGGTAAAAGATAAGCAAATTTTTTGGTTTTTGGCTATAAGGAGTAAAGGAAACAAGATAAGGAATCTCCTTGTTGCTTTTGCAAGAAAGATTATATGAAGAAACACCAATTAGCGTATTAAGAAAGGTAAACTTCTCAATCTTATTAGTTCAGAAGTTAACTTAGCAATTGTGCCTAATAACACTTGGTGGATAGATACCAGTGTTACTACTTATATAAATATCAGTATATAGGATATCTCAAGAGCCAACCGTCGTTTGATAGTGAAAGATATATCTATATGAGAAATGACAAGAAAAACTAAAGTAGAGTTCATAGGTATTTTTAGGTTCTATTTAGAAACTGATGTTTTTTGATTTGGATTTGGATAATACATTCGTTATACCATCTTTTAAATATAACTTAATTTCCATATGTTGCATGTTTGCCTGTTTGGACAAATATGATTATTCTTGTTCATTTCAAAATGAAGTTTTTAGTATTTTTTTAAATTCAGTGTTGATTGACAATGATTCCTTGATTAATAAGTTATATATATTATATACCTTAACTGCTAACAATGAAATTATGTATAACATAGGTATAAAACACACTTTGACTAACAAGAATTTATCCATTCATCCATGTTATGTCATAGATGTTTATGGCATATGTCCAAATAACGTCTAGAAAAATTAATATCACATGGAATTCTTGATTTTCTTGACATGTCATACTTTGATATTTGTATAGAGTGTGTTAAGAGAAAAACAACTAACAAAAGAAATATGAGTACAAGCCGATGTAGTGATGTCTTAGAACTAAGGACCGTTCCCTGAGGCATATTAAAATGAGCATGCATATTTTATTAGTTTCATAAATGATTATTCATGATACAATTATTTGTCTTCTTCATGAGAAGTCACAATCTTAAGACATGTTTCAAAATTTTAAAGCCGAAGTTAAAAATCAACTAGGTAAGAAAATTAATATCGTGAGATCTGACTGTGGTGGTAGATACTATGGTCGATATGACGGATTATATGAATACTATCTTAGATCTTTTGCGAATTACCTTGCAAAGTTTGAGATTATACTTCAGTATACCATGCCTGACACTATTAGGTAGAATGATGTAGCTGAACGATTAAATCAAACCTTATAAGATATGGTAAGAAATATGATGATATTTTCTTTTTTATAGGAGTTAAGACACTCAAGACCACAATATACCTTCTTAATAAAGTTTCCAATAAGACAATATTTAAAATCTCAAATAAGATGTGAATGGATATGAAGTCTAGCATTAGACATTTATACGTCTGGGATTGTCCAACTGAGACTAGACCTTATATGCATAATGAAAAGAAACTTGACTCAAGGATTGTGAACTATTATTTTGTACGTTACTCTGAAACATATAGGAGAATTTTATAATCCCTCCAATAGGTCCTTTTTCGAGAAGGTAAATGCAAATTTATTGAGAACAGGGGGACACTAATATTAGGAGCATGTCTTTTGAGGTGGAAAATATTTACGATCCTATTGAGGTTACTACTAGTGCAATATATATATATATATATATATATATATATATATTGTGGATATTGTGCATCCAGTGAAAGTAGTACATCAAGATATATTCATGTCATCTATAATGCAATTGGAGGAACCTTCCACTTAGGTTGAGATATTGTCTTATATGAATGAGCAAGTATCTCCACCATAAGGTCTTTAAAGCAATCCACTAGGGAAAGGAGATCCACAATTGCTTGTGATTATGTATATCTTTAATAGTATGATTTGACAAAGAGTTGGAAAATGATCCTACATCTTTCTAATAAGTCAATCAATGCTATAATTCTGATAGATGGATCGAAGCTGTGAAAGAAGAGTTGAATCTATAAAAGACGATAACATTTGGGAACATATTGAATTGTCTATAGGAGCAAGACGTGTTGGTTATAAATGGGTATTTAAAAGCAAATGGGATTCGCTGGACAATGTTGAGAAGTATTAAGCTTATCTTGTTGCCAATGGATTTATTCAAAAGGAGAACATTGATTATAAAGAGACTATCTTACTTGTTTCAACGAAAAACTTTCTTAGGCTAATCATGACACTTGTAGTTTATTTTAATTTTGAGCTATACAAAATGGACATAAAGACTGCATTTCTCAATGAAGAAATTGAGGAAATTATATAATGGTGTAGCTAGAAACTTTGAGTCCGAGGATTCAAAGCATACTTAGTATGTAGATTAAAGAAGTTTATTTATGATATAAAGTAGATGCCCTGTCAATGGTATCATAAATTATCAAGTGGTTATTGTATTTGGTTTTAAAGAGAACCCAATTGATTAGTGCAAATATATCAAGTTCAGTTGGAACAAGTTTGTATATTTGTCTTGTATGTAGATGTCATTTTATTGGCAAATAATAATAAAAGTCGGCTGCGTGAAACCAAGTCATTTCTATCCGATAATTTTAAAATGAAAGAGCTTGATGAAACATCCTTTATATATAGGGCATGATCCCCATAGGATATGACATCACTAGATCTCTCCACTTTTTATTGGTAAGGAGAGTACGACACTGTCACCCTAATCTCTACGGAAGATCTGCCCCCTTATTCTTCTTTGGTAGGATCAGGATTCCATGGATGATGATGCATAGATGATGACGATTGCATCGCATTTAGGTCACTTTGATTTTATCCATCGTCATTTCAGTTTTAAATTAATTGCTGTTGTAATTTTTGATGTTGCTAGATCTTATACATATTTAATTTTCTTGTACATAAGATTTTAACATTCAGAAAGCAGCCTCTCCATGCAAAGTTGAAAGTTCCACCATTAAAATGTTCCATCATTCAAACGGAAACTTTCGCCAGCGACTAAGATAACGTCGATACGGTGTTGATTCAACCTATTCGTACCACGGTCTATAAATTCAAACTTTTGACTGTGATCAGAGGCCACAATTGATCAGGCTAAGTTTATATTTGAATAAAGTGACGCTCAAGTCTGGATGATCTACCAACGTGGAAATGTCATATGCATGTGGTATTTTTTATCTAACAAAATTGGAATTGTGAATTAAAGTGATGTGACTTCTGACCAAATAATTTAGTTAACTGATTGAAAGTGTGGTCTTGTGAATGCCAACAAAGTGTTTGACTTTTCAATGGACGAAACTTTAAAATGACTTGGAGTACTTTGAATCTCATCAAACAGCTATTAATCGAACAAGTAGCTGAAAGAGACTTAATTGAATTTTGATGATAGCAAGCTGACGATGCATAAAACTATTATCAACTTACATTGGCATTCACAAGACGACACCAATTTTAATCAATTTTCTAAATTGTTTGATAATAAGTCCCTTATGCCACTAATTCAACTAGATACAATCAAGAATTGATAAGAATGAGCAAGAAGGGCTTGAATTTATGCAGTGTTTATCGGTTTAGTGAATTGGTTTGGAAATGGAAGAATTAATTAAGAGAGAGAGGGAGAGGAAGTATCAATATCATGTTAACATTAATGGGTAACAGTTCGAGTTGAATTAGTGGCTAAAGGGACTTATTACCAAACAATTTAGAAAATTGATTGAGATTAGTGTCGTCTTGTGAATGCCAATGGCATTCGATGAACTCTTATCAAATAGATACAGTGGATTCCGTGCAATGAACAAGGAGCCTTAACTATTCATGGTGACGATGACTTAGATCTCTTGGTTGATGAATGATTAACTATTCAACGTACTGAATACCATTGATATTTTGCATCTGAAAATATTTATGAAATAATCTAAACAACTCAATACGCTTAAACAAATTTCTCATGATATATTTAAAATGAGGCAACAATCAAAAGGATGTTGATCATTTAACAAATCATCAGATGGACATCCCTTTTCTAATTTATGTCAAATGGATACTTCATTAAAAGTAAACTATCTAAAATACCTTTTAATTATGGTATAGTCTAAATTTTGCCTTCCTTGATCGGGCTTAGATTTTAGAATGTGCACCACAATCGACCAACTTACCTTGTTTAGGGTATTAGTATTTTCCTTAACTCAGAATAATTTCCTATCACATTTAGTTTCTTTACAGAGATCGCAAGCCGATGATTCATTAAAACAAATTCAAAGGTATGCAATAGGGGTGTCTCGACTAGAAGGTGAAATCAATGTAATATTATAAGGTTTTCCATTTATCATCATGAATCTCTCATTTAAGGTTTAGGGTTTTTACAACATTAAGGGTTTAGTTTGTTACCCATTGTTGCGTAATACAAGATCATAGCAAGTTTCTTGGTGGATGCTTCTACTTTGTAGGGAGCAGGAATGTTGTTTTTGATGCTACCATAGAACCTACTATGATCTTGTAGCAAGAAGTAATGATTATACAATGTTTTAGTTGTCCAAATTCTTTGACTATGAACACATTAGCGATGACAAAGGTAATTGCTACTTACTAGCTCTTATATGTTGTAGTAGCTACCTGCTAAATTCTACATGTATCATCAAGAATGGATTCTAGTTTGATACCTTGGTAGCTATTATAAGTTCAATTCACCTGGTTGTAGTATCTAATGTAGGTCCGGTGAGCCTGCTGGGGGGAATGAATAACCTTGCAATAAAATTAACACTTCTCTTGCTATCTAACTTAACAATGACCAACACACCTTAGTCAAACAAAATAAAAGACATAAAGTAAAGTAAGAGGTAGAGAGTTACTTGATACAATCCAAGTTGGTTGTTAATCCAAGATAAATGTAAGCTCACTAAAAACTCTTTCGGTGAAAGCGGAGTAGCTTCTTACAAACGTTTAAAAGAACAGACAGAAATTATAGAATATAGAAGTTAAAAACAAGTGTAGTTTATAAAACTTTGAGGATGACCATTACTCTATTTATAGCCAACTGATCGAAGTTAGCTGTTACTAACGTGACACTTCCAGGGCGCCTAGACATGGTCAACTCAATCCACTCCACAATGGCTCTTCTTCAAATATTATTAGCTTCCTGGGCGCCTAGACCCGGTTCAGGCGCCTGGAGTCGGCTGACGTAGACTCCAGTGTTGATCCTCGTTTCAATGGCTTGTTGATCTGACAAAGACTGCTCCAAGCCCCTGGACTCGTCAACTTCTAACTTGACGGATTTTTCGTCTGGTTGCTCGGGTGATGCTCCGACCTTCTAGAGTTGAGTTCACCCGAACCCAACACCGACCTTCTCCTCGAGTAGTCTTCCTCCCCGACTTCTCTTTCCTAGGAAGCGTCGTGCATGTTTTTCTCATCCGCTGGTGTACTTTTCTACAGCTTCTCGTCCCTTGTATGCACTGAGTTTGTCAACTCGCTTCCTGTGTCATCCTTCTTGCTAGCTACATCTTCTGCTTGACTTCTTGTGCTCCTAAGTCACTGCTCACTTAGACACAAGGGATAAAACCGCAGAGCCTAACTTAACTTGGTTGATCATATCAAAACTTACCCGGGGTACTTATAATCTCTCCTTTTTAATGTACATCAATCCAAGTTAAGTTAGGGTTAAAACAAACAATAAAACAATTTTGATTTTTGGAATTATTACAAGTAAAAAAATTACAATCAATTCAAGAAAAAAAAACTAAATGTACCTCCTCCCTTAACTTAATTCATAGTTTTTCTGCCTTGATAACATTAAAAATATGTTAGGGAAAATGTGAAAAAGTTAAATAAAAATATTTGAACCATATTTAGGGGTTTTGAATATAATTTTTAGTTATATGTCTTTTTACTGAAATTATTTTTCAAAGACAATAATTTTTACTAATTAATTCTTTGTTTTAAGAAAAATAACTTAAAAATTATTTTAAGTTTCAAAAACTCCTAAATTTTTTTTGCAATATGAAGCATGAATATTTGAACCAATAGAAAAATATTCATAAACAGAATATTTCTATTTTACTTGAAAAAAATATTTTTGAATAGCAATAATCAATTTCAAAATTAAATGATTAAAAATAGAGTTTTTTTATCTAAAAATCTTGTTGATTTTTCTAAACATTCAAAGTATAACGGATTTTAGTAAAAAAAAAAAAAATCAGATTTTTTAAAATTAATCATTGAAAATTTTAAATTTTAAATTTTATTTTTTTGAGAAAATTTTTTAAAAAATTATTGGTCATAAATTTTGAAAATTTTTATACTATCAGCTAATTCATTTGTGCATCATAGAAAAAAATTTCAATAACAAACATGAAAAGCAGATTTATGAGATAATTAATTTTGCTAACAAAGTTAAAATTACAATAAATTAAAATTTAAGCATGAAAATAAAATCAATTTAACAGTTTAGAATAGAAACCTAAAATAAATTTTTACTTATTGAATTTATCAGAAATTTTCTTAGAATATAATTTCTAGGAATTTTTGTAATTTTTACCAATTAAGCCCTTTATAATTTTTAAAATTTAAAATTGGTAAAGAATTGGAGCATGCATAATTTTTTTTCAATAAGTCTATTTGATCTTTTTATTTTGAATTTTCTACTTGAATTTTATCAAAATGTTCTAACGAGCATGCTTTAGAGCATCTATATCAGATACCCTATTTAAAAATTTTACCTTAAATTTTAGATAGGGTAACTAAAAAATCTTTGCATCAGCTACCCTATCCATTCCCTAAATTATACATTTCTGAATATAACTTCTCTAAATTTAGGGAATGGATTCCATTCCCTAAACATTATAGAGGAGAGAGAAGAAATAGAGAAGCTGATATATAAAGTGGATATCTAAATTTAATAAAGTAATTTTTTTATCCTAAATTTTACATTTTGGATAGAGAAGCTAATGTGAATGCTCTGTCGAGATCTAAAAGTTTCTAATACGTATTTATCAATTAAATTAAAAAATAGAATAAGTTGTAATATTTCGTACCACGGGAACCTTGCAATTCGTTGTCGACTTGTCGTGTGGAGTCATCACTTGCGTTGCGTGTGGCAGCACGACACATTTATGTACGTTAGCAATTGAATTAAAAAAAAACCGAATTAATCAAAACACTTAAACACGTACGCTACTACATTTACAAGACCACTTAATTATATTCTCGATCGTTCTATGCCTTCGGTAGTCAAATTTCACTTTTTTTTTCTTAGATTTACTTAGAAACTCTCCTCTTTCTTCTGACCTATTTTACATACATATATAAATATCTATATTAGATTCACGTTAAGCCTGATATCAGCATAATGTATTCATAACAAGGTCACTTTAAATTTTAAAATTATTTCTTACAATAATATTTTAACGCATCTGATGGAAAAGTGGAGGAAAAAATATGGAGAAAGGAATGAGAAATGACTTGTACTGTTGGAAAGATTCCTCTTTGATTAGTGGGTACAATAACTGGTATTTCTATGAACAATTTAATAGGTATTTTTTTTATAGTTCATATTCTGGGTTGGATTTATCTCTCTAGTAATCGGATGAAACAAATTATAGACATGAACGAATATTGGAATTCTTACCGCCTCTGATATCTACAGAACCTAAAATAGATTCAATCGGATATGTCTAAGTACCCTTCATTACTTATTTCATACCAAACCCATATTGGAGTTTAGAGCTCATTCTTTCTTGTTATATTTTAGCACCTACATAGAAGTTAAAATAAACAATAGAAAATACCTTTGGACTCCTTACAATTTCATAAATTCACAGGACATAAAATAGATTCAATCAAACATATCTAGGTCCATCAGTAGATTTTTATCAAAATTTATTGATCGACCTAATTAAGTCCGATTTGACCCATTTTAGGTCTTTTTGAATTCCTAAGATGGCAAGGAGTTCAACGTTGCTTTCTATTACTTATTTCGGCTCCTTCAAAGATATTAAAATATTATTAGAAGAATCGATTCTAAATCCTAATATGAGTATAATGCGGATTCATATAAAGCCTGCATTAAAATTTAAAGTCCATTCTTTCTTATTATATTTTAACATCTCCACTTATTATATCGGGCAGGCATCGGATACAGGCTGAATTTCATAAATTCTTATAACCTTTGTAGGAAACTTGCGTATGATTTTTTTTCACAAGTTTTAAGCAATTTAAAACAATAAATGTACATACTGTTGATAAAAGATCTTGAAATATCAAAATTACCATGCAACTAAGTGCCATTATATCATGAGATAAAGTTTTATTGAAAGTACATCAATTACTATTTACATTAATTAAGTTAACTCCATTTATATTAACATATTATTATAATTTTTATGAAAAATAATAATCTTCTGATGATATTAATATACATGATTAATTATGAGGAATAGGTGGGAGCGTAATTAACTTTGCGGGGGGATGGAAGTTAGACGTCACGGTCCATACATTAGATGATGCCCAAACAAAAGTGGTTGTCAATGAATAACTCTTAGATTATACCTTTGACAAATGTCTTACAAATAGGGCTGCCATCGAGAAGCCAACAGTCAATTGGTCTCATGCTGGACAGAATTTTCTCATAAAGACTGAAATCGGATCATCTTGGTCGGCACTGTGTTGGACTTAATAATTGGCACTAAAATCATTTCACACCATTTGATTTTTTTTTTTAAAGGGTAATATTGAATGATTAGAATCTGACCAGCTAGAATTAGTACATGTATATATATATATGGGTATTTTAGTAATATCACATGTATATATTATGCATGTATGTATTATAATTGGAGGATAAAAAATTCTGATTGATCAGATTCTGACCAATAAGAATTACTATTTTTTTTAATAGGTATGATCGTGAAATGTTTCAGAGACGTATTTAATTTTTAAATTTCTATATTTGTTTCATATTTTATGATGTTATATTTTTGCAAAAAATGACATAATTGAGGTGTTGATTTTTAAAATGATGTTGATCTTTGAAATACAGAATCATAGTGATAGTTTTTAAATGCAACACTGTGATTGACAGGAGAAATAAAATAGAAATTGCCCGTCTCAAGGTGGCCCTAGGCAAATTTTTTTTAAACCTTTAATAATTTTTTTTACTAAATAATTTAAAGTAAAATACTTTACCTAATTCTTTTAAATATATTAACTATTTTCTATCATATTTTTTTTAAAAATTTTTTAATATGATAAATTATAGAAAAATATCTAGAAGTTTAGGATTTAGAAAATAAATATTGATTTCTCTGGTTGAAACTTTTTCAACAAGTAAATATATTCAATTATATATATATATATATATTAAATTTACGATTATTAGAAAGTTTTAACGGATTTTTTTTCCTAAATACTATCATATCTTTCTGTGAAAATTTAATTAGTTTTTTATTTAAATTTTTAATTATATTATTTTTGAGTTTTAATTTTAATTATTAATAATAAATCTATAATGAGATTGAATAAATTCTTTTATTTTTATTTTTCTTCATATATTTTTTTTGTATATTAGAATCCGATTATATTTTTAACATAGATATTTATATTAAAATAATAATAGAAAGAAAAATAAATCCCTACTATTTTATCAAAATACATTATAATTACTTAGAATTAAATGAACAATAAAATCTAATTTATACCATAAAGCTTTAATTTGATGATATTATAATAAAATAAATAAATATTAAGTAAAGATTTTTTTAAAAAATATGTTATGCATTTAAAAACTTTATTTATGCATTTAAAAACCTGATTTATGTACTTAAAAAGTATATAATAAACTAAGTGCACTTGAAATAGTAAAAATCTATGAATATTTTATGATTTTTTTAAGTGCATAAATCAGATTTATGGTGAATTATGATGGTAACAATTTGATATTTTGCTTGCACGGAAAAAAAGAAAAAATGGAGAAAAAATTTCATGTAATTGTTTATAGTCTATTTTTTTAAAAAAAATGTTTGGATCTATTTCATCTATAATTTATCATTTATA
>JBBMJZ010000048.1:9891937-9910807 GCA_037833815.1 Zingiber zerumbet | reverse complement strand
TCCATCATACGACGGAGTTCAACAATGATGTTGAGTACCTGATCAGAGACCACAAGGAACATGTTAGGACCATGGTCGGAGCAACTAAGATCAACAACAACCATTTGCTCAATGACCAACGCCCTATATACCTGAGAGACCACCATGAATGTGTTGGAACCAGAAGAGCAACCGAGATCAACAACGACCATATGCTCAGGGAGCAATCCCTTATACATTTCTTGGATGGTGGTCGCCAACACAGGCTTCGTTCGATAGATTGCCTTCTCCTGAACATATATACTTAGCAATCAAAATCTACTTACAAATTTAGATACTAACAGAAAACACAATTTAGAGAGTTGGATCGATCAACTTGAAGCCTCGAGTTGGTGGCGTAGCTAGTTTCCCCGGCACCCCCAACCATGTGAAGAGCTTGCTCCACCTTCAGAGCCATCTCTCTCTCTCTCTCTGAAGCCTGAGGATTTGGTGAGTATGAAATGTGAGGTTTATGGAGCATGGAAATACAGGGAGGGTTATATAGGCCTCTTAGGGCTTGGGCATTTCAATCAAGTTGAAGATTCATCTCATCTTGCCGACCTCATTGGGATTGCATCAGAAGGAAAAAAAATATATACACTTAAAAAAAATACAAACATGTGAGTCTTGCCTTGTTATTTAATGTTAGGAGAAATCTTTCTCTTTGAACCGTTAGATCAAACAAAAATGGATCTCAACCGTTGGTGGCCATTTGTGTACTCATTTTTTTTTACGGACAAAGTAGATGCTTTAATTTATCCGTATTCAAGTGGAAGAGAGGCATGTTATCTGCCGACGTCATTGGGATTGCATCAGATTGACGATGTCATTTGCTGGTACAGCATTTTAATTAAATGTAGTTTTAAATGTTGTCTCATTGACTAATTAGACGGTTCCTTGTCGAGAGATTTTTCTTTTTACATTGTTAGATCAAGCAAAAATTGATATCAACCGTTTGTGGTCGCTATAGACTCCAGTTTTTTTTAAATACAAAGTAGATGCTTTTAATACGTTAAAAAAATTACATTTATGAGTGGATTTGTGTGTGAAACCTTTGAATTTTTTTCTTCGATTTTTTCACCAGAGCGTGTGAAACCTTTCAATTTTTTTATTTTTTATATTTTTTTATAACCAGATTTCCAATCCTTACCAAATCGACTTATACAGGTGATCAGTTAGGTACCACATGCATAAGAGAAAAAATTGATGAACCTGCTAAAGGGATCCAACAGAGGAGAAGTCAAGTTGAAGTATGCTTCTTTGACGTCCCAGTTCCTTCCCCTTCCGTCTCTCGGGTCTCTTGGTCCTCAAGCCTCTTAACTCTTTGGCCTTCCGGTTCCTTGGTGACATGCATCGGAACGTATATAAGACCATTTCAAAAAAATGATAATTATTGTATAAATCTTAAATTATTTTAGGAAAGGATAATCCTCACATAAATTTTGGATTATTTTGAAAAAAGGATAATATTCCTGCAAATCTTAAATTATTTCAGAAAAAAACATGGCATAAATAAGGCTTACATTATTTAAGGAATTAAATAATGATAACGTGAAAATTAGAACGGTAGGAAAAAATTTATTATCTCTCTATAAAAGGTAGTCCTTTTTGGCATCTAAGGTACACACACATACCTACGTACATCAAAACTCTAATGCTCATCTTCTTCTTAGTTCTCTAACTTGAGCATTGGAATGGCTACATTAGGGACTCCCCTGACTATCACTCTAACTCCTTTTCTTCCTTTTTCCTTTTGCCGAGGCCCAAAGAACCATAACATCATCATCGTTGTCATCCGACGATTGATGATTATGTTGGCAATAAAGCCAACTCATTGGTGATTTACTTGTCAATATTCGCGACCAGGGTCAAATTGACACAGTTTGTGAGAACACTAAGTTAATGACCTAAACCTGGATGTTAAGATGGATGATGTCGGAAGACCTAACATCATTATCATGACAACAAAGGATTTTGATAATTGGTAGTGGCGACAGAGCAAGCGGTGTTAAAGGGGCAACCCTTACATCCTCCACCAATGAACAATCCCTCAATCGAACCATCGCCCAAGTTAGTTGAATCAACACTTGCGCACCAAAGGGTACCTTAGCCTACAGGAACACCACAGACTGCTTCTCCCATACCAATCGGTAAGTTCGTCGCGAGAGAACATTCTGAAGAATCTTCTAATGAAACCCTTCATCAAGATTTTCCAAGGGAAAAGAACCCCAAATCTAGTGGAACAAAAGTTCTTTGAGACCCTCTGTTTTCAAGACACTTTCAAGTGTTACAGATTAATGAATATAATGGTACTATAGATCCCAAAAATCACATCTGTAAATTTGAGAATCCTTCTTTATTACATCAATATACGAAACGTCAAATGTTGAAGGTTCTTGATTACACTCTCAGACTCGGTGCAAAGATGGTTTAGTCGACTCCTTGTTGCTTCTATTCAAACTTTTGAGGAATTTAAAGTTGTCTTCATGCAACACTTTGCAACCATTAGAAGATACCAAAAAAATGTCGCATGATTTGGTTGCTCTCAGGCAAAAATTCAAAGAGTACCCATGAAAGACTATTTGCAACAATTTAATATGGTGGCCATGAATGCCCCCATGGTTACCCTAGAAGTGCAAGTTAATGCTTTCTTGTAAAGTTTGATCAATGGAGATTTTTTCAGATTTTTGATAAAAAAAGGCCCCAACCAATTTTGAAGAATTACAAATCCAAGAGCTTAAGTATATCCAAGTTGAGGAAGCCCAATCTGTGAAAAGAAATGAAGCTCCAACTCCCGCTCCTATCTCCACTCATCCAGATCATAAAGCCCCCCCTCTGCCCTTGCAAAATCAAGAGTTCACAAATCAGAGAGGGGAAAAGGTGGTACAAACAGTGGAAGTAATCCTGAATTCTGCTCTCAAATCTAATCTAAGGTCCTCTTGAGGTAACTCAATATTGCACCAATCATCAATCAAGTACTCATTTCATTCAGAATTGTTAGCAATATGTGAGGGAATTAAAACACATAGCTGATTAATAGAATGCCAGTCCAAGAGGGCATAACAAAAGAAAATCTCCTAAACCCTATAATTGTCATCGCCATCATGATGCTAATATCAACCAACTCACAAGTTGGTGATCTCGTTCTTCCTCAAAGGAACCTTAAGGTTCCTCTCAGTCTCGTCAGATGACAGAAGAAAAAGATACAAACAAGAATAAGATTGATGGCCAAGGGACTATAAATATAATCTCTGGAGGATCCACAATGAGGACTCTACTCGAGCCCGAAGGGATCATGATAGAAGGCTAGAAAGTTATGCCTTTAGTACTAGTAGGGGAAGAGGACAAGGTCCTTCCATAAATTTAGGATCCAAAGATTTGGCAAGAATTGAGACCCGCCATGATGATGCTTTAGTGATTGAATCATTTATCGTCAATTATCGAGTGAAGAGAGTATTTATTGACACCAGCACTTTGTCAATAGCATCTTTAAAATATCTTTTGATCATATATAGTTGGATGAGAAGGGGCTTCATCCTATACATACTCCCTTATATTGTTTCATGGGGCACGAAGTACAATCCATTGGCTAGATTAACCTCTCCCTTTTCTTAGGAGAGGATCCACTAATGCAATCTCGACAAGCATCTTTTATTATCATAAACACCTCCTCATCCTACAGTGTCATACTAGGAAGGTCGACACTGAGTACCTTTCAAATAGTGGTCTCCACTTTTCATTAGAAAATTAAATTCCAAATGACCAACCAATGGCAAGGAAATGCTACGTGAATATAATTCAGACCAACTCCTACAAGATCCATCGAATTCAAGACAATATTGTTTAGGTTTTTCAAAAAGGCATTGATATCTCGACCAGAGAAGAATCATGAAAATGTACGAATTCATCCCGATCCTCCATAGGGGTCACCTGAATAGCTGCCAACTTCCCTTTGAAGCTTAAACAAGAACTAATTGCATGTTTCTCACACAATCTTGATGTCTTCACTTGGTCATCAAAGGATGTTATAGGAGTTTCCCCAATTATAATGGTTTACCGATAGAACACACTGCCAAAAATTTTACCCATTCGATAGAAGAAATGAAATTTCTCATCAGAACAAAGACCAAGCAATTCAGACAGAGATCACATAGTTAATGGAAGCTGGACATATATGGGAGGTTCAACTCCCTACTTGGCTAGCTAATGTGGTACTAGTTTCTAAATTATGAGGCAAATGAAGAGTCTGCATAGACTTTTGTGACCTTCATAAGGCATATCCAAAAAGATTGTTACCCCTACCCTATATTGATCAACTAGTAGACTACTTCTGGTTGTAAACACATATGTATACTGGATGTTTATTAAGGATATTATCAAATTTCCTTAGCTTTTGAAGATCAAGAAAGGGCCAGTTTCATAACTACTAATGGAACCTTTTGTTATACTGTCATGTCGTTGGATTTGAAAAATGCAGGGGCAACCTATCAATGACTCATGGATCGGGTCTTTAAGCATCAAATCGGGAGAAACATTGAAGTGCATGTTAACAACATTTTAATCAAGTCTGTCCAATCTGAGACCTCGATCTTAGATATTGAGGAGACATGCCATATGCTCAAGCAATACAAGTAAACTTAACCCCAACAAATGCTCATTTGGGGTCAAAAGTAGGAAATTTCTTAGGTATATTATGACCGATTGAGGAATCGAGGTGAACCCTAAGAAAATCTAAGCATTCCAGAATATGCCTCCCCGTCACAACCTCAAGGAGGCACAATGATTGGTTGGGTGAATTACAGTACTTTCGTGATTTATCTTAGCTGATCAAAGTCTACTCCTTTTTAAGGTATTAAGGAAGGCTTCCAAGTTTGAGTAGGACGTGAAATGCAATGAGGCTTTCTCCGAATTAAAAGAGTATTTATCCTGACTACCTTTACTCTCTAAATCGGCAACGAGAGAAATACTATGGGTATAGCATCCGAAGGAGCAATCATTGTAGTCTTTCTATAATAGGGAAGATTGTATACAATGTTGGTGCAGGGTGTACTAAAATCGAACCTGAGTTTTGATGTTATCAAAGATTTAAATTAAGTTATGTTGTAATCTAACAAGTTAACTGAGTATACAGGATGTTTACTTAACCGGGAAAGTCTTAGCAGATCATGAAAACTAGGCAGAAAATCCAAGTGGGTCGAGAGGACCCGACACTTGGCAAGAAAGCTCGATAGATTTGGAGGACCGAAGATCGATAGGAAGTTCTAGTGAGCCAATCTAATACTAAGCTGCAAAGTCCAAATAGGTTTGGGTGTTTGGCAGGTAGGTTGAGATAAGTAACTAGAGAAGAACTATAGTGAGGTCGTGTTCTAGAAGGGAACAAACCCTAGGTCACTGATCCAACTGAAGAAATTGAAAAGGTTTCCACGTTGAGATCAAGACAGTGTTACTATCAATTACTACTCATGCATCATATAACTATTCTAATATTTGTTTTAAAGGGACATATATTGCTGAACTCTATTTTGCAGGAACATGTCTGATCGGTCAACTAAACCCATGGATCGGTCGATTGAACAAGGTTAATACAGAATAGAGATCACATTGAGCTGAAGCAAATTTAGAAGATAGGCTGATCGATCGACCAAACCTAGGGATTGGTCAACCCAATGATTACTGCATTAATGAAGACTTAATGGTGTATCTCGATGAATAGGGAAACTATACTATTCGGTTGACCGAACAAGGTGATCGGTTGACCAAATAATAAATGCTATTATGAGGCTGTGATCAGATTTGGACAAAGAAGGAAAGCTTATGGTTCAGCCGACTAATAGAGGAACTGGTTGACCGAAAGGATCAGTCGATCGAACATCTTTTCAGTCGACCAAATCATGCTTATCAAAGGGGAGCTCGAGGTCAGAGGCAAATTATGAGTTTTCTATTCATCTCTATGAAAATTCTTTGTTCGTGCTATTGCTCTGCAAGCTACTGCTCTAATAAAGTGCTGATGATCTTCATCGCTTCTTATTCATTCAGTATAATTTTATTTAACTTGCATTGTACTTCATTTCAAGTAAGATAGTAGGATGTTATTATCTTATATTTTTCATTGTACGAATTGCTTCTTTCTAGAGATTTTGGAAAGAAGAATTATAGTAATTTTTCCAATGGTGTAATTAAGGATTGTGGGTCTTGAAGTAGGAAACGACATAGGCTCTAAACCAAGTAATCATTAGAGTCATTTGTATTATTTTTTATTGCCACTTTGATATTTGTTCTACGAGTTGATATGAAAAGAAAAGGTTTTTAACGAGTGATATTCACCCCCTCTATTTCTTTCTTTTGATCGCTCAATTGGTATCAGAATCTGGTAGCTCTGAAATTACTTAATCATTTTTCGAGCAAATTTTACAAACTTTTTTCTAGAAAATGATTATCATCATGAGTTTTCAAGCCCCAAGACCCCATAACAAAAGGACTATTAGAATGGAAAAAGAGAACCTTACAAGAAGTTGCAAGAATAATGCTAAACGGATATGATTTATCTAAATATTTTTAGGCTAAAGCTATTAATACGGCTTGTTATATCCAAAATAGAATTATATTCAATAAATTTCTAAATAAAACATCTTATGAAATTTATTTTAATAAAATTTTAAATATAAAATACTTTAAAGTATTTGGATGTAATGTACATATTTTAAATCTTAAAGATTACTGAGGAAAATTTACTTTAAAACCCCAACAAGGAATGGATATTCATCCACAAGTAGAGTCTATAGAGTTTATAATAAATCCACTATAAAAATTGAAGAAACCACTAATATAACTTTTGATGAAAATGATATAATTAATCTTGATAAAACTAATACTCAACTTAATTCAACAAATCAAGAAGAAGAATTTATACAAAATAAACAAATAGAAAAACCAACCCAAGAACATCACGACTAAACCTTGATCATCCAATTGAACAAATAATAGGAAATCTTGAGATAGGAGTTTAAACCAGATCAACTTTTAGGAACTTAAGCCAAATATCACTAATATCTAATATTGAACCCAAAACCATAACCGATGCATTGTCTGAACCTGACTGGGTAATTGCAACGCAAGAAGAGTTTGATCATTTCTAAAGGAATCAGGTTTGGGATCTAGTACCTCCACCAAAATGTAAGTCAAATATTGGCACTAAGTGGGTCTTTAGGAATAAATTAGATGACAAAGGTAAAATCATAAGGAACAAAGTCTGACTAGTTGCCAAAGGATTTAGTCAAGTCGAATGTCTTGATTACGATGAGACTTATGCCCCGGTAGCTAGGCTTGAATCTATTAGGATGTTACTGGCCTATGTAGCATATAAAGGATTCAAGTTATACTAAATAGATATTAAATTTACATTCCTAAATGGGCAAATTATAGAGGAGGTCTATGTAAGTCAACCACCAAGCTTTGAAAACATAGAATATCCAAACCATGTGTGTAAACTAAAAAAGACCCTATACAGATTAAAACAAGCATCTAGGGCTTGGTATGAAAAACTATTTAGTTTCCTAAATTCTAAAGGGTTTAAAGAAGGATAGATTGACCCTATACTTTTTATAAAAACCCTTAATTCAGACATATTCATAGCCTAGGTATACGTAGATGATATAGTATTTGGGTCAACCAACTCAAAATTTTTAAAAGAATTTATAACTTTAATGGAAAATGAATTTGAAATGAGTTTAGTTGGAGAGTTAAACTATTTTCTAGGACTCCAAATTAAATAAACTAAAGAAGGAAACTACGTATATCAAAGTAAATATACAAAAGAACGAATTAGAAAATTTGGTATAGAACACACTAAAAAACTAAAAACTCCTATGGCAAGTAACATAAACCTAGATAGTGACCCAAATGGTAAATGAGTTGACTCAAAATACTATAGAAGCATGATATGCAGCTTATTATACTTAACTATAAACAGACCTGACATATTATTTGCAATAAGTATGTGTACTCGTTATCAGACAAACACTAAAGAATCTCACATATCTTATGTTAAAAGAATAATTAAATATCTAAAAGGAATCATAAATGTAGAAATGTAGTATCCAAGAATATCACATTTTGAATTAGTTGGCTATTCTGATTCAGATTATGCCAACTATAAGTTAGATAGAAAGAGTATAAGTGGAGGATGTCAACTGCTAGGATCTTCTTTAGTTAGTTGGTTTAGTAGAAATCAACATTGCGTTACCTTATCTACTACTAAAGCCGAATACATAGCAATGAGTGAATGTGTAGCTCAACTGCTATGGATGCCTCATACTTTAAAAGATTTTAATCTAGATTATAAAAATGTGAAAACCTCCATTGATAATATAAGTTCTATAAACCTAACTAAAAATTCAGTACATCATTCTAGAACTAAACACATAGAAGTTAAACATCATTTTGTTAGAGATCATGCCACTAAAGGAAATATCGAACTTAACTATATTGAATCAAAATCTAACCTAGCTGATATATTTACCAAACCCTTACCTGAAATTGAATTTAGTAACTTGAGAAGGCAATTAAGCATGTGCTTCATAGAATAGTTTTCTTTATTTCTTAACATGTTTTTGAAAATTATTAATTATTAGTTTTTTTATTTTTTTTTAATTCCCCTTTTAAAATATGTTTTCCAAATACATTTCAAATTTTTTTTTATCTTTTTAGAGTATCCTAGGCCTTACCATAGAATTACAAACTCATAGAGTTTTAGCAGCCAATATCTCACAAACACAGTAAGATACCTTGCTTGTGTATTTTTAAACATAGAATAGTGTGAGATGCTTAGGACTTAGCATAATATTTTAGATGCTTATGTTATTGCATCACTATAAATTTAGGTTTTAAACAAAATACATTGATCAATTTGAGTAATCTAGTTAGTAACAAACTAGTTAGAACCAAACACTCATATTTACCAACTTGAATCAGCAGCTGCTATCTTATGGTAGTCAACTAAGTATGAAGGTTTGACATTTCATAATAAGGGCATTTTTTTAGTTTTTAAATTATACTTAGACTTTTAGGTATAAGGGGAACATAACTATCAACATTTTTTCAAAATATTTTTCAATTATTTATCTTTACAAAATTTTCAAAATTATTTTCAAAATGTATCTTTACCTAATTTCAAAATTATTTTCCAAATTAGCATTTACCAAATTTTCAAAATATTTAGTAATTATTACCTTTACGAAAATTTTAAATTACTTTCAAAATTTATCTTTACCAAATTTTCAAATATTTTTAAAAGTTTCAAGCATTTTCAAATATTATCTTTACGATTATTTTTCAATTATTTGCCAAATATTTATCTTTTCAAAATATTTGAATTTCACTGTTTAAAAGAGAACTTAATTTTACTTCTTAAGATTCATCTTGCTCTTGACTTAATTTCTACAATTTTTTTTAGACTCCCTCAACTTGTCTTTTTCTTAACTCAAACATATTCACTTTCTAAACACTTGATTTTTTCACTTTGTTTTTAGTAAAGTTTTTTTATTATTATCCTATGTTTAAAAGGTTTTCAAAAGTTTACTTTTCAAATCTTATTCTTGATTAAGTTTTAAAACCACTAGGCCTTTTGAAAAATTTCAAAATTTTCTAGCTATTTTCTAAACGTTAACACTTACCTAATTCTAGCTTGTTATTTATATTTCCCCTATTTTTTGATGTGTCAAAGGGGGAGAGATAGTGAATTCAGAGAGAGTTGTTAAACTCAAGGAAAGAGTAAAGTTAAAAATAAAATGCTTGTTTACTTATTGTTACCTATCTTTGTATATGTTATAAACTTAACTGTGAACTTAGGTTGCTAAACATCAAAGTTTTGATGTTGTCAAAGGTTCAAGTTAAGTCATGTTGTGATCTAACAAGTTAACTAAGTGTGTAGGATGTTTACTCAACTAGAAAAGTCTTAGCAGATCGTGAAGCTAAGCAGGAAATCCAAGTGGATCTAGAGGACCTGACACTTGGCAGGAAAGCTTGATAGATCTAGAGGATCGAAGATTGAGAGGAAGTTCTGGTGAGCTGATCCGATGCTAAGCGACAAAGTTCAAACAGGTCTAGATGTTTGGAAGGTAGGTTGAGGTAAGCAATTAGAGAAGAACGACAGTGAGGTTGTATTCTAGAAAGGAACAAACCCTAAGTCACTGATCCAACTAAAGAAATCGGGAAAGTTTCTAAGTTGAGATCAAGACAGTGCTACTATCAATTACTACTCATATATCATATAATTGTGCTAACCTTTATTTTGCAGGGACATATATTATTTAACTCTGTTTTGCAGGAATAGGTCCGATTGATCGACCAAACCCATGGATCGGTCGACCAAGCAAGGTTAATATAGAACATAGATTAGAATTGAACAGAAGAAAATTTAGAAGATAGATTGATCGGCCAACCGAATGATTACTGTATTAATGAAGACTTAATGGCATATGTCGGTGAACATGGAAACTACACTGTTCGATTGATCAAACAAGGTGATTGGTCGACCAAACAATAAATCCTATTAATGAGGTCATAATCAGATCTAGGTGAAGAAGGAAAGCTTATGGTTCAATTGATCGATAGAGGAATTGGTTGACCGAAAGGATCATTTGACCGAACGTCTTTTTAGTCGACGGAATCATGCATATAAAAGGGGAGCTCGAGGTCAGAGGCAGCTATGAAGTTTTCTGTTCATCTTTGTACAAAGTCCCTGTTTGTGCTACTACTCTACAACACATCTTCAAGCAAGCTACTGCTATGATAAAGTGCTGACGATCTTCATCGCTTCTTATTCGTTCAGTATAATTTTATTTAGCTTGCATTGTACTTCATTTCAAGTAAGATAGTATGTTGTTACTATCTTATATTTTTCATTATACGAATTGCTTCTTTCCGAAGATTTCTGAAATAAGAATTATATTGATTTGCCCAATGGTGCGATCAAAGATCGTGGGTCTTGGAGTAGGAGTCGACATAGGTTCCAAACCAAGTAACCACTAGAGTCATTTGTATTGTTTTCCATTGCCGCTTTGATATTTGTTCTACGAGTTGATATGAAAAGAAAAGATTTTTAACGAGCGATATTCACCCCCCTCTATCACTTTCTCTTGATCCTTCATACAACACCCCATCTATTTTCTAGCCATTTATTAAAGGGAATCGAGAGCGGATAAAATAATCTTGAGAAATTGGCTCTCAGATTAGCCCTTGCTTCCCACTGACTAACGCCATATTTTCTCGCTCATCCAATCACAGTTCTCACTATTCCAAAGCTGCAAGTATATGACTATGTGGTCAGTAATAACATATCGATCGCACAGGGATTGATAAGCACTAGTGAGTTCACATGGTTGGCTAGCTAGACGATAGAAATATTAGTTGAGGTTTTACAAACTTAGATTGAGAAAGTAAAAAAGAAAAAGAGTAAGAGAGCTTTGAGGAGGACTGGTTAAGGGAAGTGTTCTACGAGTTCAGTTTCATTGTAATGTTTATCAATGTATTATGGATTGCTCATTTCAAGTCCTCTATTCTTATGCAATGTAATAAGTCTAACTAAATCCTGACACTCCCCTGCGATGGTTGTGTCGAAGTGTTCCTCCCTTGATTACTCAATGCCTCTAGGTAGTAGAATAACTCAGGATGTCAGGTTAAAGGATTACCCTTTGTCACTTAGGGATCCCCGATCATATGATCCTAGATTATATGATAAACCTATTAACATAGAATAAGGAACAACCCATTAAGCCTAATTAGGTCCTTTCATGTAAGGGACTACCCTTCCTTTCAAGGTAAAGCCCCCGAAAGTCTGATTACCCCTGCCACGAGGCCTCCATTCATACGATCTAGAGCATCCCCTATACAAGATGAGCAATCTATACATCCAATCAATTAAACATGAAAATTAATCACAAACACATCACACACACATGTTTAAGCAAATGGATACAAGGCATAAATATGTCATTAGAAAGGAAATTGGCAAATCCATAGAGTTCACATCAATCTCACATTACAATTACTCCTTTAATCCTATAACAAAGGGGTCTACTCCATGACAAGGACAATTGAATTCAAAGGTATTAAGATTACAAGATTCCTAAACAATTTGAGAGAGAAGAGAGAAGGAAAGTTTATCCAAGTGTGATTCCAGGTCTTCAGATCCAATCCTTGCATCCAGAGAAGATGGAGACGTTGGAAGTTGTTGGTGCAATCAACCTCCAAGATTTTAATGTCTGAAAAATATGTTTAAATGAGCTTGATCAAGGGAAGTCCTAGTCATGACTACGCAAGGGTGAGAAGTCAACTGCATGACTAGTCGTAACTGCGGTTAGGCAAGGGAAGTCCAAGTTATGACTAAGTAAGGAGAATCTCGGTAGATCATGGAAGCCAGGTGGATTCGATAGGTTTGGAGGACCCAATTTCGAATCCCTAGTGGGAAGATCCAATGTTGAGTCTTAGTGAGTGAAACTAGGTGAAGAAAACCCTAGAGAGAGGTAACTCTAGGTTCTGGTGACTGAAGTCAGATGGAGAAAATCCTAAGGGGAGGTAACCTTGAAAGTCTTAGAGGAGTAAACTCTAAGCAAGGTTTATTGGAGGTCAACCGGACCAGTGGATCTCGGTAATTCTAAGTTTAGTTTTACCATATAGTTATGTATTACTATTATTACTATTGGCTAATGTAGTATTGTAGGAAAAGTCTTAATAGATCAGGGATCAGACACTGAGTAAAGAAAGTCCAAACAGGTCTAGAGGATCAATGTTTGGCAGGTAAGTTGAGGTATGAAACTGGAGGAGCGACAGTGAGGTCATGTTCTAGAAAGGAGCAAACCCTAGGTTGCTGATCTAACTGAAGAAATCGGGAAGGTTTCTAAATTGAGATCAAGACAGTCTGACTATCTATTACTACTCATGCATCTTACTATTCATATATTATTATGCTAACTTTTGTGTTGCAAGGATATATTGTCTAACTCTATTTTATAGGAAACGACCTGATTAGTCGACCGAACCCTGGGATCGGTTGACCGAATAAAACCCTTTCAGACCGCAGATCATATCAGACCAAAGAAGTTTTCGGTCAAAGCTTGATTGGTAGACCAAACCATAATATCGATTGACCGAACCTTGATGATGTGGCACAGATCAGATCGACTTGAAGCAGAGAAGGAAACGAGGTTGATCGGCCAATCGAACCTGGGGATTGGTCGACCAAACAATCATCTCATTAATGCAGCATTGAGTACAAATATAGATGAATAGGGAAAGCTCACTGTTTGATTGATTGAACACTGTGATCAGTTGACTGGGCCATTAAAGCTCATAAATGCATAAACATCTGATCTCGACAAAGAAGGAAGGGAGCGCGTTCAGTCAACCGATAGGAGGTTCAGTCGACCGAATTGATCAGTTGACCGAACGGTTTATTAATTGACTGATCAAGGCTCTTATAAGCAGAGCTCGAGGTCTGAGGCAAAGTATCAATTTCTGGTTCATCTCTGTGCAAAACTACTATTCATGCTACTAGTCTACTACTCACCTTGAAGGTATTGTTTTAAGCTTGTATTGTTTAAGCTTAAACAATACAAGCTTAAACAAAATATACTGACACTAGATAGAAGATAGAGCTTATACTGACACTAGATAGTAGCAGTATAAATGCTTAAACTACTATTGGAAATTAAAACAATACAAGCTCTATCTTCTATCTAGTGTCAGTGTATTTTGTTTAAGCTTGTATTATTTTAATTTCCAAAAGATATTAGTATGTTACTATGTTACATTCATCATTTTGTACGCATTGCTTCTTTCCAAAGATTTCAGAAAGAAAAATTCTAGTGGATTACCCAACGGTGCAATCAAGGATTGCGAGTCTTGGAGTAGGAGTCGACATAGACTCTGAACCAAGTAACCAACTGAGTCATCTATTTTACTTTTACTTTTGGATTCCACTATTGCTTTGATATTTATGTTATGAATCATTATGAAAAGAAAAGTTTTTAAAAGAAGTGATATTTACCCCCTCTGTCGCTTTCTAACGATCCTTCAATTGGTATCAGAGCCTGGTGGCTCTAAAATTGTTTAACCATTTTTCGAGCAAATTTTAAAACTTTTTCTTTTTCCTTAAAGAGAGTTCTTTTACACTTATTTCTTTACCTCGTACTACTAATCCCAAGATGAGAGTCTTGAAAATTTCTTTTGTTAACTCTCTTGTGCAAGAATGTCATTATCATATCAAGAAGGGCGAAGCATCTATGACCCTCCACCGTACGATCAAGTCTACTTCAACTGTTGGAGGTGAGGAATGCAATCTTTTGTAGGAAGTGAGAGTTTTGATAACTGGATTGCCCTGAAACATCCCTCTCAAAACTTAGAAGAAAACACAAAGGTAATGAATATTTTAATTAGTGTTTTACCTAACAAAATTGTGTGTCTGCTAGAAAATTACAAAAATGTATTCGAGTGTGGACCCAATTGATTGAGCTTCATGAGACTCCATTAAGGCTAGAAGATCATGAAAAAAGTGAGTTCGAATTAGAATTCGAATCTGGAGAGCCATCCTCAGAGCCACAAGACCAAATCAACTTCAATGCACTAATAGCTGAGGAGGAGGCTGATGAATATGAACTCGAGTTAGAACAAGTGTCCAAGCCCGAATCTAAGACGACAATGGTTAAGGGGGAGAATCCTAACGAGGATTCAAAAGGCAATATTGTAAATACAAAATTTAAAGATCACATAACATGTTTTAAGTGCAGTGAAAAGGACACTATAAAAGTAAATATCCAATGAACCGATCTGCACAACTGGAGGCAAAGGAGGAACCAATGTCTGGAGTCCAAAAAAGGAAGGACTAGATCGAATGCTTCAAATGTAAAAGAATGAGTCATTACAAATATCAATGCCCAGAAAGAAGATCCAAGGATCCAGGGAGAGTAATTAAGGTAAATAAATTTATTTTACATGAAAATTTGTATACTTTAGATCTTTCTTATATAGATTGTACTATGAATTTAAAAAAACATGAAAATTCTATATTAACATTACTTAACAAAAATAATTTAATTAATAAAATTTTAAATAATTCAGATGTAACTAAAATTGATCAAATCAACCCAAACTTTAATCAAGACATAGATCTAGTTAATTAAAATTTATTTACTCAAGATAATTTAAATTTAAATCAAAATGATAATTATCTAAAGTTAATTAACAATAAACAAATTTTTTTAAAAAAAATAGAAAATAAAAATAAGAAAAAATTCAAAATTAAATACAAATTCAAATTTTTGAAAACTAGAAAAATAAAATAATCTTTTTAAAAATAAAATTAATAAACAATAAAACATTATTAATAATTTTATTAACTCACAAAATCTAGATCTAGGTTACAAATCAAAGTCAAATCTAAAACAAAACTTCCACAAGCCTAATTATAATCATGTGCCCTTTAATTATGAAAATAATCAATAAATAAAAAAATAATAATAACATAACAACAACAATCATAAAGCAACAATAATTATAAAATAACAATAATAATAATAATAATAATAATTATTATAATAACAATAATAATAATAATTATTATTATTATTATTATTATTATTATTATTATTATTATTATAACAATAATAATAATAAATAATATGACTTGTTTGAATTAATTGACTTGTCATGATCATGCATACTTACATGTTATATACCATGTCATGCATTCTCTCCTTATGCTGTTAATTTAGAACGGTTAGTTAAAAAGGTTTACCAAACCCTAATAACATAGTATCGGAATGGATTTGGATGATAGTACGTCAAAGAAGCTTTATCGAAGGCATGTCTAAGCTGAGTCTTGTGTATTCTACCTGATACACTAGACTTAGTGGATCTGACTGAAGCTACCCAGTCAAACATAGATTAGTTAGACCAAAATCTAATATTAAGTTTTTTGGGTATGACTATTTTGGAAAGTGTTCACAAAGTGGTCAATCGTTGATACACAAGAAGGTCATATGCCTCGTCATTGACTAAAAATTTATCCTTAGAAAGCTTACTTAATTAACCCAAAGCTAAGTTTTAATCTAACATGGATTCAACAACCTTTTTTAATTATTAATTAAAACTCAAAATAAAAATTACAAACTTAATTCAAGATAAATTTAAATCTAAAGTTAAATATAACTTAATTAAAATTAAATGAATATTTAAAATTAACTAAAAGTTTAAAATTTAATCAAAATAAGTTTCAACATAATCAGAACTTAAATAAAAAAAACTTACAACTAAATTATTTTCAAAATTATTTAAAACTTAATAAAAAATTAACTTAAAAATAAATTATTTTCAAACTTAATTATTTTAAAACTTAATTAAAAATTAACTTAAAACTAAATTATTTTCAAAATTATTTTAAAACTTAATTAAAAATTAACTTAAAGATAAATTATTTTCAAACTTAATTATTTAAAACTTAATAAAAATTTATTTTTAAACTAAATTCAGTTATAACTTAATATTACACATGATAACCTTAAACAAAATTAAATTAATAATAATTATTAAATAAATTTTTGAACAAATAAAACCTAATTTAAATGATAAAAATTAAAACTTAAATAAAAAATGAAAAAATTAAAATTAAAACACTAATTAAAACTTAACTTAACTTAACTAATTAAAAATTTAACTAAAATTATCAACTTAAAATTTAAAACTTAATTTAACTTAATTAAAAAAAATTAATTATTTATTAACTATATTAATCAACTAATGAATCCAATATCAATAATTAATTACAATTAATCAATCACAAATTAATTTAAACTAAAATAACTTTTAAGTAATTCATAATATAAAATCCTTAATTAATTAGTTAATTATCTATAATAATTAACCTTAAAATTTCTAAACTAAAGACTATTAATTCAATTAATTCACAAAATACTAATAATAATGTTACCATTAATATCAACTTAATTAATCTTAATAATCCAATTTAACCCAAAATTAACTTAAAATAATCCAAGTTCAACTAAAATTCAAACTCAATTTTAACTCAAATTACAACAAACTCAACATCAATAAAGTCATCTCACACAATTATAGGATTTCCATATTTAAAAATTTAAAATGGGTGAGATGCTAAGAAAATTAAAATTTAAAGTATTTTTTGAAAATATATTTGAAAACTTATAAATCAATTTTTCTTAAAAAGATTTTTAAAATTTTGATTGATGATTGATTGAGTATATTATATATAAATTAGTATTGATCATTACCTAATTCTTTAGATTTTAAAGTAAACCATGACCCTTAGACATATATAGGAATATCTTCCTTGTGGGTAACAAGGATATTCAAAAGAGTGTCTGGTTAAGGGGAACTAGGAAGAGACTATATTGAAAGATATTTTTTTTTAAATAGACTCAAAATGAAATATATTTGAAAAACCATTTTAATCTTCAAAAAGAGTTTTGAAAAATTTTGACTTCATAATATTCTCCTTTAAACAATATTCTCCTTTAAACGTAGTTCAAGCATTCTCTTTTAAAAACATATTCTTTAAAATCATACTTTTAGAAACATTTTGCAAAATCATAGATTGAAATATACTAAAAAAAAATCTTTGAAAATGATGCTTGATAAAAATTCTTTGCAAAACTTTTTAAAAATTATTTTTCCTTGACAATTTTTTTTTTGAAAATCACTCTTATGAAAATACTTAAAAAATTTATTTTTGAAGCATCTTGTTTTTGAAAAAATATTTTAAGTCTTGACATATCTATTTTAGAAATAATCTTAAAAGATTTTACTTAGTGAATTCTTTAAAAATTCCTTGAAAATATTTTTAAAATTAGCTTAGAAATATTTTTTTCAAAAGTATCTTGAAAATATTTGAATATGATATTGCAAAATGCTTGAAAATTTCTTCAAAAGGATTTTTGAAATTATGAACAGCTATTTTTCAAAATATATTTTATTCATGTTCATTTTGAAAACCCTATGTACATCTTATTATTGTCTTTCTAAAAGGGTAACAGAATACCTTTAGGAATACCTTGAGAATGCTTAAAGGTGATACATCATTGTTGGTGCCCACTTAAGGAATACCTTAGAAATTAAAAATATTTATGAAGAGTTCTTTTTGATGAGTGACAAAGGGGGAGAAGAAGGGTTTAAGTTAGAAATCTAAATCTTTTGAATAGACCCAACTTAAACATATTTGTCAAACATCAAAAAGGGGAATATTGTTGGTGCAATCGACCTCCAAGGTTTTAATGTCTGACAAATATAAATGAGCTTGATTAAGGGAAGTCCTAGTCATGGCTAGGCAAGGGTGAGAAGTCAATAGAGTGATTAGTCATAACTATGGTTAGGCAAGAGAAGTCCTAGTTGTGACTAAGCAATGAAAATCTCGGTAGATCATGAAAGCCAGGTGGATTCGATATGTCTGGAGGACCTGATATTGAATCCTTAGTGGGTTGATCCAATGCTGAGTCTTGGTGAGTGAAACCAAGTGAAGAAAATTCTAGAGGGAGATAACTCTAGGTTCTAGTGAGTGAAGCCAGATGAAAAAAATCCTAGGGGGAGATAACCTTAGGAAACGGAAAGTCTTGGAGGAGTGAACTCCAAACAAGGTTAATCAGATGATTTTCGGTCTACCATGCACGATTGACCGGACCAGTGGATCTCAGTAATTCTATGTTTAGCTTTACCATATGGTTCTGTATTACTATTATTGCTATTGGCTAATATAATATTGTAGGAAAAGTCTTAGTGGATCAGGGATCAAACACTGAGCAGAGAAAATCAAAACAAGTCTGGAGGACC